>JAUEKW010101802.1:0-12348 GCA_032274785.1 Ajuga reptans
CCCGCCTAAGCCCCGATTAGTCACTAGTCCCCACTCCACCGCCTAGCTAGCGCCTAGCGACTTCTACAACCATGAAATTACCTAAACACCAAAGGGAAAAAAACGGGGTTCAAATTTCCTATAAAGAGTAATATTGAAACAAGACCTCGGTATTGTAGTAAGGTTGATTTTTGGTCCCAATGCAGAAAGGAATAATGTTCACTTTGGATCGGAAGAAAGAATAAGTCTATTGTAATTGAAAATAATCGTAACCAAATTATAAACGTATACTTATATATTACTTGTATATAAATAGTTTAATAAAAGATTGAATTCTTTGTAAGAAAGGTGAGTGCTGGCGGTATAAAACATTGCAATTGGTATTATTATATACGTTTTCAATTAGTTATTAAAAATATTCTAACAACCTAACAACAGTCCAGTGCAAATATAACAATAACTTAATTTAATATTTTGGTATATGTGGATAGGGAAACTAACTAATACGTTATTCATTAATATTAAAAACTACAATTGTAGTCAAGTTATTATTGGTTTGATGGAACATGAATACAAGGTCTACGACAAGTAAGAAATAAATAATACATCGTTTGCACTGTTTTTTTTTCTTTGCTACATATAACACTAAAATCCCTGTAAGGAAATCTTAAGTTCAAAGCGTGGTTTAACTATTGTACTAAAAAATTTTATAGTATGTAAAAAGATATGGAAGAACAATGTAATTTTTGTAAAGTATTACAAATTTCAAGTGTATATTGGTAATATTATCTAAGATGGCCGACAAAAAGGTCATATAAGGAATGAGACATAAGCAGTAAATAACAATAACTTCATACAAATTTTTTTGGTGGAGTTTAACTACATTGGTTCAACTAGAGGTTAATAAGGAGTGTTTTTTATCGGTTAGTCCAATATATTATTTCAATTGCGCTATTTAAATTGAAGTGAACTATATGTGAAAACTGTCTGGTCACTTATTTATTTAAAATTAATTATGATCTTACATAATGCATTTCAATAAATTAGGTAACTATACATTTTTTTGGTATTTGGAGAATAAAATTGTCCTAACATTATTGACAAGGATTACTCCGTAATATAATGTTGTTACAAAATCAAAGGCTCACAAATGAAACACATACATCGTGAATTAATGAACCATTTATATCATCCGTTGGTTTTTATTGTGAATAAATGAACTGTTGAGTGTGAATATAGTTTGTTGTGTCTCAGGTGGAGTAGCCAACCGATGGGTGTTGGCCTCGAAAAGTGCGTGAAGCTTCTTGTGGAAGTCTTCCCTGCCCACTTTTTTTTTGCAGGAGCCGTCCACCTCAACCAACAAATTAGCTGGATTTGGAGGGTCCCATTAGGATCTCCCTCGAGGCGTGGATTCAAGGGAATCTCCCATCCCTATCAAACGTGGGAGGGCTGGTACCATCCCACTCACCGTCATTCTTGCAAGATACAACCACCACGCAAAGCATATATGATTTGGCTAGCAACATGTACTGAGGAATTAAGTTCCTTATGCTACATGACTGTGAATAGTTATTTCCTCCCCCCATGCAACTTTTACCTCTTCCTAGAACCATAATCCCTCTGGAAAAAAAATATATTTTGGCTTAGATATGCGAAACAAAAACTTAAAAAAAATAGCAACAGATTAATAACACTTTTTGTTTGAAGTAGTTCCTTCCAAAATCTCCGAATATAGTTTTTTAATTAACAAGGCTTCCATATTTAGTAGCGATATTAAAAAAGATAAAAATTTCTCTGAATCAGTTCCTTTAAACTTCTCTTGATATCGAATAACATGGCATGACCGTTCATTTTTGTAGGGTTAATATGTGTGGATGCTTCCAGTGTAAGAGCATCTGTAATCAAACAGACGCGCCTTTCCAAATCCCAGTTAGGGCTACCTCTCTTTAATACAAATACACGATTAAGGATAAAATCCACCTCTAACCTACATTGCCGGTGGTGAAAAACAGCGACTTAAGTACAAACCACCATTTTTAACATCCAACCGCGGTAATGGCTGACAATCCTGGTACCTGAACCCTAGGGTTTGCAGGCTTTAGATTTAAAGAACACTTTTTTTTTCTTTTTTCATTTATTTTCCGATGTGACACTTACCAAAAGTCTGTTACACTTTTTTTGGGCCACAAAATTGGTGGAGCAGATCAGGATGCCGACGAGTTTCTGTCTTTCACAGTCTTCCTTTCTCGTGCTAATTTGTGTCACGGAGTCATAGTTAAGTGATATTAACACATCTAAAATTTCACAACAGCCAACCTTAGCTCCGGCTACGCAATAATCCGAACTGGACAACATGATTTTCGTGTTAACATATCACGATGCCCTTCGAGGAAGGTGGTCCTCAGTTTGTGCAGGCCAATGTTCCGATATCTAGCTGCCGAGTTGCAGGAGTGCAAGTTTGAACTTCACACCGATGAGGAGTTGACCTTTCATTTGTATACACACTAGGTCTACAAACCCGGTCGATACATTTTTAACCTAGTTTTTACTTATATTTGTATGGACAAACCAGTTTAAATTCTTCTGTGGAACCACCGGTTTTATATCTAAGTAGTAGTGGTTATTATTCCCAAATATTTTGTAATATTTTGGTTTGATTTTTACACAATGTCATTGAATGGGCCGTGCAAATTATAACTGACTACAAAATCTGCACCTTCCGATTTTGGACATTACCAAAACCACATATTTTTTAGACATAACTCTTAATCATGACTTCTTAACAATAATGTAATTACTGTTGCAAATTTTTCGATACATCAGACTATGGTAAGGCTTAAAATGATCAAAAAAAGTGGTTGGGAAATAAAAACAAGCGAGGAATTAAATTAAAAGTTAAATAACCAAGCATACTAAATAGTAAGGGTTAATAAAGCATGGTTCCATTCCATACACCAAAAAGGGCCATCCATGCATCGGCGACATACTCCTAGAAGTTGTCTTCTACACCATAATCCCATTCCTCGGATGACAATGGTGTACCAAAGCGTAGAACATACATATTTAGATAAAACTAGTACAATACCCGTGAATAATATTCACGGGTCTGTTTAATTTTTACTTTCTCAATGATATTTAACTTATAAATTTGTTTATGTTTCCTTTGTGTGAGAACTATGAAGTCATTATTAAGTATAGAATAATAATATAGGAGAGTTGTAAGATTATTTGTAGTGATGAAGTATAATTTATCAGAATTCATAGAGCCGAAAGCGGAATAAATATCATAATTCCATCTATATATAAAATTAGAATTACAATTAGGGGTGGTTCCGTATGGTATACCGTACCGAATCACCCATACCGTTACCGTAGCGAAACTTTCGGTATGCCAAAAATTCATATCGTTACCGTACCGAAAGTTTTGGTATACCAAAAATTTGGTATACCAAAAATTTGGTATACCGAAAATTCGGTACCGTATCGATAGATACCGATATTTTTTGGTATACCGTTAGAGATTTGGTATACCGAAATATCGAACTGCCAAAATAATGATGTATACCGAAAATACCGATGTATACCGAAATACCGAACTACCAAAATATCGAATTTTGTTCGGTAAATCGGTATATGCCGAAATACCAAATTTTAAGAATTCTCATACCGTTACCGTAACATAAATTTTTGGTACGGTACCATACCGTACCGAAAATTCGGTATACCAAAAATTTTAGTATTTTCGATAATTTTTCGATACGATAAGTGCAGTATTTCAGTATTTTGATATTTTTTCCCACCCCTAATTACAATGAATAATCTTTATGTCTTCTCCACACATAGTATTTTACATTTTGAAGGACTACTTTGTAAACCACGTAACTTGAAGAATTCAAAATATTGTCATTTTCATCACAACAAAGTTTTTTTCAATCATTTTCTTGTTTTAACTATCTCTAAAATCTCCAGCTCTGAAAGTTCGTGTGAGTTCATATTTTCTTCTTAATTTATACTATGTACTACTATATTTAGATGTACGGAGAGAATTTATGATTCAAATTTTTAAGAAGTAGGATTAATTGAGGAAATGTCACTTGTCCCAAGTGCTTTCTCTTTTAGTATAATTAGTTTATACTATGAAGTAGGATTAATTAGTTTATTGTTCCAAAACTTTTTATCATGGTACAACATTACAATTAAAAATTTATAATTTATCATCATGACAGGTTTGCACAACTCATGCAATTTAGATTAGTTTATTATTCCAAAACTTTTCAGCAGAGTACAACCATACAATCAAAAATTAATTATTTAAGATAACAATCAAAATTTGATTGTGTCGGAAAACAACGTCAAAATCGTAGTATAATTTTAATTCATGAATAAATAATCACAAATTAATTAATAAATCATTCAAAAATTTGTAATTAAAAATTGTATCAAATCTAATGTAGATTATGTAAATCATGACAAAATTTGAATTTGAAATTTTGAATACTCAGATAATAAAAAAAATAGAAATTTTAAATATTTACATGTTAAAAGATAGTTTGTATTCCCAAAATTCTAACAGAATGCCACTTGTCCAAGTAGTTTCTCTTTTAGTATATAAGGGATATTTACCTAGGCAAACACAAAATATAGGAACACCGGTTTTTTGCATGGCGGCATAATAATCTAAGAAGCAAAAACAACAATACTACTACTACTACTACCACACCCCTCCTCCTACCCTCCATCGGATCAAAAAGGGCCACAGATCAGCCCGCCACCACCCGAAAATCACCCGATCCCCGAAAATGCCCTAGGGCCTCTAACAGGGACATTTACCCAGCGTATGTCGTAATCCACTTTTCCAACCGCCATTAAGAGCCAGTTGTAGTCCAGGGTATCCATTTGAAGGGACCTCAACAACCTTTCATGTTGGGAAAACTTTGGCTCCCCCATCAGCCTGAACATTCGAGCCATTCTCGATTCCAAAAATAGTCGTTCTTCATAATCACCCGTAGGGATCACCTATGTCATACAGGATGTCTGGCGTAGAGATAAACCATATGAAATTAACAAACCTATCACGTAGTTCTTGAATCTTTTTAACCACCTCGGCGGCAGAGAGATGGATAGCTCCGCGGTGCTTAAGGTGAGTCGCCAAAGCATGCACAATGCCCCGCATCACAGCGTGGTCAGTCATCTTGAGCTTGTATGATGCTGTCACCAGGAGATATAACTTTTCGCCAGTAATGAGCGGAGTTCAGCTCACATTGAGGAATGGAGGGCATGGTTGATGGAAATGCACAGACCTGGAAGTGTAACCACTGATTTCGAGGAGAGATGCGCTAATGATGGAGTGTGATCTACATTAGTATTAATGGAGTCATTTTATATCACCTAACTTCAGTCCGGGCCACGATCGGTTTACACAAAAATAGTTTAATTAATTGATTAATTTAGCACAAAAATTGTGGGTTCACCTTATTTTGTACCAAACTTAGACCAACTGATTGCCATAAGTCGTAATATTATTTCGTAAACCATCTGCAACGCATATTTTATCTAGTAAACATCTGCCCTTAACTTCAGGTTACGTCTCTTTACACTGTCGAATCTTAGTTATTTCTGTCTTGGAGTTCATAGAAAATAAAAGTATTATCGGGTCTCAAAGATAGAGGTTTGGTCATCAGACGTAGCGAGAAGACTTTGCTTAAAATATACATGCTGCTATTTGTAAACATAATTAAAAATCTCCAAACATACACCTATACGATAAGTAGTAAAATATTGTAGATTCTAAATAATCGACGTAAAAGGTACCTACAAACAGCTCTTGTACTAAACCGTCTCGTTATATTATAGTTTCTACGGGTGTCCACATATATAGTTTTCTTTGTTTTTTTTACAGGACAAAAATATCATACTCAATGATTGCTGAGTAATGGGTTAAAACAGGTTTTGACTAATTTTTGAAGCTTCTCCTCGCTCTTCTAGCCAAGAGGCAAATTTATATAACCTTCCTAAACCAACCTTCCGGGGTAGTGATTATTCACCTCTAACATATGTGTCCTGGAATTTGTGTTGAAGAGGTAAATATCTACTGCAGTCTGGAGAAGCTAAATTTGAATTCAATCTCAACCACATTCCTCCTTGACACTTGCTTCTAATTTTTTGTCGGTTTCATATAAATTCAAAAAATAACATGTGTCTGTATTACATATTTAAGTTATGTCAATTGCAGGATCAATTTCCTTATTGACGTGTAATATATCAAATTAAATATATTTTCATGATCTTAGACTCGACACCAATATTCCATATATATAAATGAAATATTACATCTAGTTTCTCTACATAATATTTTATTTCATAATATTCCATATATATAAATGAAATATTACATTTAAACAATGCAAAAATTTATTTCACCTAAATATATTTTATTGTTGAGTGTGATGTATTATTGTGGGTTGGACAACTTGTATTTGATTGGGATTTTACAAATCATTTCCAAAATGGGACAATTGGATATAGTGTAACTTAAATAATCTTTTTTTTTAAGTTTCATATCGATTTACGTTCAACACTAGGGTCCTAATATGTAAATTGAGTACATATTGCAAATCTATTTAGTTTTCTCATATCTTTATTTTCTTTATTTAATTATAACGAGGGATAATGTTGTTGGTTTTTGGATTAAAATATTTAATGTTGCAGTATGTAACTATATTACTTCGGGCAGTTAATTCCAAAGTTTCTTGCGAGACTGGAGATGGCCTTCCCAAAATGAGCTCGATAAACTGATTTTTGAAAGTTGTGGTTAAATAAATGTGTTTATATCACTGGAACATACAATATCGTGTTTACAAAGTTGTGAATAGTGAATAGTATTCAAAGAAGTAGGCTTAAAATAATTAAAATTTAAAATTACACGTAAATATAGTATTATTTAATGGTTCATTTTTCTTCTAATGGCTTAATTTCCATCCATATTGCTCAGCCAAGTGAGATCCAAGCGCCTAAAACAAATATTTAGGATGTAAATCTAGAGGTTAAGGAAGACAAACATAGTTGGCAATCTTTCAAGTTGATAAGTTTGATGTTGAAGGATTAAATTAATATAAGAAATTTGGTGTTTTCAACAATCACTTGGGCATAGGATAAAATATTTCGAGTGGAGGAGAAATAAGTTTAACTATGTTACTGATTAATTAAATGATTAATTTCTTTCTACTACCCAACATTGCATCAAACGGTTGTTTATGTTTTTTGTTGTAACGTATTTGTTTATTGTAGGTTAGGATGTTGTCTATAACTAGCAAGTTTTTATTCCAATATTGTGTTTATATGTAGTCATTGAAAATCTTATGTGAGCCTTAATAATATTTCATGTTTTCGTAGTAGAATCTCACTTCTTGATTTAATTTGAGAATTTAAAATATATAACTATCAAGTGACTCTCCTTTATATTTATATGTTTTATCTAATTTGTGCATTGCATCGCCAGACATCTAGTATGTAATATAGAAGGAAAGGGATTATTTTTCATAATTTGTCCCCGCCCATGAACAAAAAAATGACCTTATAGTGTCTCAACAAATGAGAAGCACCCTTTTACACTGAATTTCACAGGTTATGCATCATTAGCTTACCAGAAAAAAATCACAGTGGTTTAAGGGTTTAGACATTGGTTTTTTCAAGTGACCTTTAGCTTTTTCTTTTTTTGTAAAAAGTTATTTTGAGTATTTTATAGTGTCTCTGCTTTAAAAAAAAAAAAAAAGACTTTAAGATAAAACTTTTATTGTTTTCAAATACTACAAACTTTTAGTTATAACATCATTTACCATAATCTACATTTCTAATTGTTTCTTCAAAAGTAGAAGTAGGGCATATCCTTGCTTTTTCTAAGCCCTTATCAACTTAGAACTTTGAACTAACTATTAAGAACTGTTATGAAACACAACTTTTGATTTAAAAAATAAAATAATTATTATAGGCCAGAAGCTGCAAGCTGTTATTTTATGTTTTCCTCAGTGTTTAATGGTATTTTTGTAAGTGTTTAATGGTATTTTTGTAAATAAATAATATATACTAAGAGAAATAAGTGAAATAAGTGATCTTTCACCAAACACTCCAACTCTGACTTTTTGTAAGAAATCAATTTTCTCTTATCTACTTATTTTACAAGCAATTTTCTTCTAGAAGTATATAATTTGCATCAGATTTTAAAAGAAAAAGTTATCGGCCCTAGGAGATTGTTTGGAAAAAAACATCTAACATTTGGAGAAGTGATTTAATATAATGATTGTGGTTAAAAAGTAAGGTTGTGTTTGATTGCGGCTGGAGGGGGCTGGAGCACTGTTGGCTGGGGTAAGTAGGCTGGAGTAAGTAGGCTGGGGGAAAAAGGTGTGTTTGGTAGTTTTTGGCTGGAGTTTTGGTTGTGGTTAGTTTATAATATAAAGTTAAAAAATGTGATGTGATAGATGTAAGATGTGTTAGTAGTTGATTGATAAATTGTTAAAGTAGTATTGAGAATTGTATAAATGATTACAGTTAGTATTGAGAATTGTGATTAATTGGTGATGTGGTTTATTGTTGGTGTATTAAAGACCCCTGACTCACCATGGTTGCCAGCAACCAACAACATCAAACACCACATTTACTTGTCCCAATCGGATCCGGCTGGGGCAAGTAGCAAACAAACACAGTCTAAGTGTTTAGTTAAAAAGGTGAGTAATTGGTAAAAAGTTGATTAAAAAATTAAAAAATATGTAATCAGTTAAAAGCATGTCTCCCCAATTTTATTATGACCTCTAGATACTCGAAAGTAGGGATGTAATTGTAAATGAACCGAATCGAATCGAACAGTGCAACTCTCAAATGTGGCTCGTTTGACTTTTCAATATGCCCAAGTTCGGCTCGAGCTTTTATAGTCAAGTTCGAGTTCGGTTCGTTTTACAAAAATTGAGCTCCTGAATAGTTCAAGCACTGTTCGGCAAAAACTCGATAATAAATAAAACGAGTATAATTCGAGTTGTAGTTCGTATGCATATAATTGAGCTTGAGCTCGAGACCGGGAGCTCGTTAAGCTCATTAAATCGAGCTCGTTAAGCTCATTAATTTGAACAGATTTACAGGTAGGGCTGGTATACCGTACCGAATCATCCATACCGTTACCGTACCGAAACTTTCGGTATGCCGAAAATTCATACCGTTACCGTACCGAAAGTTTTGGTATACCAAAAATTCGGTACCGTATCGATAGATACCGATACCGTACCGAACCGAAATTCCGGTATACCAAAATTTTTTGGTATATCGTTAGAAATTTGGTATACCGAAATACCAAACTACCAAAATACCGATGTATACTGAAAATACCGATGTATACCAAAATACCAATTTTTTCCCGGTAAACCGGTATATACCGAAATACCAAAAATTTAGAATTCTCATACCGTTACCGTACTAAAAATTTTCGGTACGGTACCATACCGTACCAAAAATTCAGTATACCAAAAATTTTGGTATTTTTGATAATTTTTCGGTACGATAAGTGCGGTATTTTGGTATTTTGGTATTTTTCGCCACCCCTATTTACAAGTAACTAAAATCACATGAACATACTATTTTATCAGTATATAATAGATAACATAACATATTAATAAAAAAAATGTAAACTATTTTATATTAAAACAGAAACTAACAGAACAACTTAATTAAAGTTTAAAAACTATATATAATCCGAGTTGGTTTGCGAGCTAACGATCCAAATACTGATAGGCTCGAGTTCGACTTGCAATTGTTTTCAAGCTCGAACTTAGGCTTGAGCTTGGCTTGTTTAAATTAGCGAACAATTTTAAACGAATAATTTTTCTAGGTGAGATCCGAATAGTTTGGTTTGGTTACTTCCATACTCGAGTAGAAATAGAATCTGCTCAATGTAAACATTAAGGCTATGATTGTTTATGAATTGACTTGTCTGGATGTGGATGGACCGGTCTAATTCCAATAATTATATTAATTATTAAATAATTTATTCATACATTCTAATTATTTTTATCAATAATCTAATAATATCTTATAAATTTTACTACCTTATATTCTAAAACAAATACTACTATAAAATATTAGCATTTATACAGCAAAAAATGTGAGATCCAAATTTACCATTCCGTGTACCCCCATATAACAAACATACCAAAAAATATAACAAACATATAAAAAAAGATGGATTATGGGATGTGAATAGATGAATGCGTCCCTTTTTGCTATGTATAAATTCTCTCTCACCAAACAAACGCACGCGCACTCACTCGCAGTCAATCTGTCAACACTGCTCTGAATACTTTTTGTAACCCTAGTCCCGCTGACAGAGAAGGACGGAAGCAGATCCTCTGCTAGGGCAAAAAAACCAGCAACTTTTGCTGGGCAATACGCACCATTTCACTCAGTAAATTCAAGCAACTTTTTCCCTTTCTATTTTATTTTCTTAGCTTTTTTTATTTCCACCTTATATAATGGGGTGTTATATTTTAATGCTTTATTAAAATTTTATTTAAAAGTTCGTAATTATTAAGCATAGTCGAAAATGGTATCGATCAAAAGGTACGAAATTTGATTGGTTTTTCAAAAAATATTAATTTACGGAAGCATGTTGGGCCTGATATGTTTGTAATGGACTATTTCCATAAGGGTACGTTCGTTTATAGATTGAAGTGTATGTAGAAAATTTGGACGTAATTTCTTTTTGATTGCATGGATTATAGATTTTATAATCGTCTAGGATAATATTTTATCAATTTTACCACATTCTATTCTCAAATAAATATCAAATTTAGAATCCCTACAATAAAACAAATATCAAATTTAGAAACCCTACAATAAAAAAAAATTACGTCCAAATTTTCTACATGCACCTCAATCCATAAACGAATGTACCCTTATAAAAATAGTTCATTACAAACATATCAGGCCCAACATGCTTCCATAAATTAATAATTTTTGAAAAATCAATCAAATTTCGTACCTTTTGACCGATACCATTTTCGAGTGTGCTTAATAATTACGGATTTTTTAAATAAAATTTTAATAAAGCATTAAAATATAACACCCCATTATATAAGGTGGAAATAAAAATAGCTTAAAGAAGAAAATAAAATAGAAAGGCAAAAGTTGCCTAAGTTTACTGGGTGAAACGGTGGCGTTTTGGAGGCCCAGCAAAAGTTGCTGGGTTTTTGCCCAGCAGAGGATCTGCGCGCGCAGACACCCCCTCCCGCCACCTCTCTCCGCCGCGACTGCCTACGCTGCCGCCGCCTTTTAAACCACTTCAATCGCAACACTAAAAACTTTCATAAATTAATCTCTCACCCTATACGAATTAATCCGCCTGCATAGCTTACTTGTAATATGGGGATGGGGGAGAATGATGGTGGTGGTTGTCAGCTCGATTGTCACACTGACGTGGTTATTGATGGCCCCCTGCCACCGAAGTCGCCTTGGAGGACCTCCGCCGCCGCTTCTCCGGTAGTGGCCGCCAATTCAGATTCCTGGCCTGCGCTTTCTGATGCCAGCAACGGGCAAAGAGCAATAGCGGTACCGATACCAGCTCTTCCAACTCTCCGTCTCCTCTTCAAACAGAGGATGATGGTTCTGGTGGTACTCTTCAAGTGGTGCAGCCGCTGCGTGATGTTTTTTGTTAATTCTTATTTGTTCTTTACTCTTTGATTGTGCGTGGTTTTGTGTTTGTTTATTCCGTCTAATATAGCGGGTATTTGAATGGAAATTTATGGCTTTGCATGTGAACTGTAGTAGTTCGCATGTGTGTATAAACTGCGTACTTTATGTGGAATTAGATGGTATAAACACCGGAAGAAAGAAAGAAATATTTTAAAATTAGAAATAATTATCATTTAAAGATCTGAATTCGTTTGTGCAAGTCTTCACATATATCTGATTGCTTTATTATTTTTCCATCAAAGTTGTTGTTATTGCTTCTAATGTAGTTCACAATGTGGTCTTAAAACTTTGGTTATAGACAGTTACATCTGTTTTTGCATCTTCAAAAGTAGATGACTACGAATGTTCTCTCTTTTTACGTCACATGGTTATAGCTTCTTAGGATTGGAAAACTTTTCTGTATCAAAGGTTCAAAAATTTGTTCGAATCATAAAGAAAGCACCATGTATGCAGATCTGCAGCACCAATCATGCATCAATACAACAAGAGATAAACATGTTAGATAATTATTATCGATGGTTAACATCGAATCAAATAGCATAATTGATACTCTACGTTGATAATCCGAAAAGAAATCTAAAGGTCCATACCATAACCATAACACGGAAGCGTACCTGAATCCATCACGGAAGAAGCCTT
>JAUEKW010101913.1:0-12347 GCA_032274785.1 Ajuga reptans
GAATACAAGCAATAAAGTCAGATTAGAAGATGCATCAGCAGAAGAAAGAAAGGAAAGAAACTCAGTAGAAGAAAGAAAGGAAAGAAACGGCAGTTAAAATTAGTTAAAAGAGCTGTTAGCAAAGTTAGTTATTTAGTTTCTTATTTTTCTGTTGTAAAGTCAGGTTTAGCAATTAGGAGAGAGAGGTGAGCTCAGTCTATAAATAAGTGATCCTGTTGTATCATTCTTCAAGTTTTATGAAATGAAATTAAGTTTCAAAATCAATTCAAGCATAAAGTGATACATAAGTACAACAGTGCATATTATGTTATATTTCTTGTAGTTCTGTTACGAGTATTTTATAACACATTTTACTAATTTTATTAAAAAAGGCCTAATTTTCTGCACCAGAAGTCTTGCTATCTTGACTCTAGGAAAATTATGACTTCGTGGGCTTAAGCACTACAAGCCCAATATCATAGATTGCATGGCCCAAGCCCGCCTTTTAACGAGTCCAAAGCTAAAATAAAAATTGATTCACTTCAATATTATTCTTGCTGTTGGATATTTTAATTAGGCTATGTTTAATTGCGGTTGGAGAATGTTGAGGTACTGTTGGCTGTGGTAAATAAGTTAGGGGTAAATAAAGAGAGAATAGAGAGAAACATGTCTTTTCAATTACAGAGGAGGGAGAAAAGTTAAAAATCACGCAACTGCCAACCTACTCCAACCAAATAATGAATCAACCTTGCCCATGCCAAACATTATCACGTTGCCCCTAACGTCAACCGGCTGGGGACAACTCTAATCAAACATAGCCTTAGTAACGTTGGGCCATTTTCGGAAATTATTTTGCGACTAATTATGGCTATGTTTGATTGCGGCTGGGAAAGGTTGATGTACTGTTGACTGGGTAAATAAGTTGGGGGTAAATTGAGAGAGAAGAGAGAGAAACCCGTCTTTTCAATTACAAAGGTGAGAGGAAAGTTAAAAAAGACGCAACTGTCAACCTACCCCAACCAAATAATGCCCCTAACATTGCCCATATTAAACATCACCATGTTGCTCCCAACGTCAACCGACTGGGGGCAACCCTAATCAAACATGACCTATATGTGATATGTTGAAGGGTTAATATTCAAAATAAACTTGACTTTTAAATTTATTTTTTCATTTGGTATACCTTTAAAAACATCTCCGATTGTTATATGTATTTTACGATTCTTTCCAGTTTAGTAATACTAAACTATTATTTTTCAGCAAGAACAAAATAAAAAATGCAATTGTCGTCAAAATAGAATTTGATTTTCATTTTTATCCCAAAATATCAAAACCCTAACTAAAAACCATAACATATATATATGAGATTTAAATATGCTGAAATGGACCACGTCACATATAATTACCATTTTTTTATATATTAAAGCAAATATGTCACTTTGTTATATTGTTGACGATGCGATTCATGTGAGCTATTTTCCAATATAATATTAAAATTTGGAATAATAATTTACTTTTATGAAAATAAAAAAGAAATTAGTATTCCTTCCAAGGATAGTTGACGAGCAGAACATTCGATAAAAAAAACTTGTATTTGAGCTTGGTTAACGCTTATTCAAACTTACGTATTTATATTCGTTTAATAACGCGAATAAAGCTGAACATTGAAGGAATAGTTTACTAATGACTCATAAACATGTTTTCAAAAAAACTTGGTGTTCGTTAATGTTCGCGAACATTAATGAAAATCAAATTAACATGCTCGGTTTGAGCTTAGTTTACTTTAAAATTTAGTAAACATTAATCGAACAACTAATTAGAATTTGGCCCCGAACTCGACTCATTAACAACCCTACTCCTCCCACAAATATCTCTTGGCATGGGTGGTGGTGGTGGTTGTGCATTACTATGAACTTCTTTGAAGGAAGAGATAACTTATTTATTTATTTATTTTGTGAACATTAAGAAGTGTATTTTTGCATTTAACCATTTAAAAATTAAATTCACAATTAAGTATTGTTACACCTTATATTTATCAAGAATCTAATGCAAAATTGCCCCTTTTTAACAGGACAAATTTTTATTTTCCCATGTTATGGAGATTTGGTATAATTATATTCTGGATTTCTTTTACGGAATCGGTAAATGTAAATTTGAGTATTTTGGCAAAAACTTATGTGAGACAGTCACACCGTGTGACGGGAAAAAATATTATTTTTTGTAGTAAAACTGTCACTGTTATTAAATAAGAGTATCAATTTTTTTTTACAAAAAAAAAAGTATCACTTTTTGTTGCGAAAATATCACATTTATTTACAAAAAGTATCAGTATTTTTAAAGTACCACTTTTTTTTTAATAAAAATATCATTATTTTGGGCAAAAATATCATTTTTTTCCTACAAAAGTGTATTACGTCACACTTCGTCATACCGTGTGACCGCCACACGAAAGACTCCCTCTTATGTTTTTACTGAAAATGGAATCTATATATTTTAATTTGCTATCAATAAAGGGGTATATTTTGGTTGTATAGTTGCGACTTAAACCATCTTCTTTAAACCATCTTCTTCATAAATTGATAGTTGATTAATCTTTTGGATCTCTAACTAATAAAACTCCCTCTTCTTTAAAAAATACATTTTTTACTGTATCACTCGATTGCTAGCTACATGGAAAATTAATTTTTTTTGTATGTAATGTGTCATATGTCAAGGTTTCCTTTAACTGCTCATGTAGTTCACATTTTCCCGACTCAGTCAATATTTTCATGTGATGATAATGACATAAAATCACCTGTTCCACTTTTTTATTATTCCATTCGTATTCTACTCCAAGAAAATAATTATTTTCTATTTTTTTTATAAGCAATTTAGTTTAGGATTCATTGTTCCGTATTATGGTCCATAATTTATGGTTCATGAGTTCATAATTTAGATTCAAATTTACAATTTAGGATTTAAGCTTTGTACCATGCTACATTTTTATTTCCTGTTTTATAGGTTCATAATTCATGAATTCGTGGTTCACGACTTGTTTTATATTTCACGAGTTAAGTATTAATGTTTATGGGGTTCAAGGTTCACAATTCATTGTTTATGCTTCTGATTTTGACATGTAATACAGAGTGGAATATTGAAACTGAAACAGATAATTTGTCCGGACAACAATAGTAATGTAGCAAGAGATATATTAAAATTATGTCGGACAAATCCCGAATCAATAATAATAAAGCAGGAGGAGTGAGTCTTGCGTGTGGCGGTCACACGGTGTGATAGCGTGTGACAGAATACAATTTTACAGTAAAAAGTGATATTTTTGTCCAAAACAGTGATACTTTGTCCAAAATGGTGATACTTTAAAAATACTGATACTTTTGCAAATAAAGGTGATACTTTCGGTACAAAAAGTGATACTTTTTTTATCCAAAAAAAATGATACTTTTATTTAATAAGATTGATACTTTTACTATAAAAAAATGATACTTTTTTCCGTCACACGACCGTCACACCGTGTGACGATCTCACGCAAGTTTTTGTCGAACAAAAACTATGTCGAACAAAATGCCAATCGTTAAAACTGAGGTATCATTCAACAACTCATTTCATTAAAAAAAACATGAGGAATCGAAGCTGAATTGAGCTCCAACACACACACAAACGCACACATTTTTCTTCCTCCAGTTTCCATGGGTACAGAAACAAGCAGATTCAAAATCCTCATGTTCCCATGGCTAGCCCATGGCCATATCTTTCCCTTTCTCGAATTAGCCAAACGAATCCTCAACAAAAAAGAATTCCACATCTACTTCTGCACCACCGCCATCAATTTCACCTCAATCAACGCCTTCATTCAAACAAACCTTCTCGAAACTTCCATAGAACTCATCGAACTCCATTTACAGCCACATCCGGAGCTTCCTCCTCACTACCACACCACCAAAAATGTCCCGTCGCACCTCGTTTTCTCTCTCATCAAGGCCTTCCAGACGGCCAGATCCAGCTTCGCAAACATCGTCGCTAATCTGAAACCCGATCTGGTAATATTCGACGTTTTTCAACCCTGGGCGGCCTCAATTGCTTCATCTCTATCAATTCCCGCTGTCAATTTCGTCATTATCGGAGCTGCAACGCGGTCGTTTAACTATTATCACTACACTTGTTGCAATGGTGATTTTCCTTTTCCGGAATTGTTTCTTCAGGATCGCGAGAGGAAAAGTCAGGATAATCTGATGGAGTTTCTGTACGAAAATGTTTTCGATCAGGATAGAGATCTCTTCTTCGTGAATTATCGATTGTCTTCTGAGTTTGTTTTGGTGAAGACCAGTAGAGCGCTTGAAGGGAAATACATTGACTATTTGTCTACTGTGTGCGACAAGAAATTGTTGACCGTCGGGCCCCTCATCACAGGTATCCCACTGTGTATTTCATCTTGTGTTTTACAAAGATAGTCGTGGCCCGACCTGGCTATTCTTAGATCGATAGATGGTAATTTGGGCGGCCCGACTTGACCTAATCTGTTGTGCTTTGCCGGTTGTGTCGGATTAAAATTCTACATGGTAAATAAATTAATAAACAAAGCTCGGCTCATCTACTAAAATATACTATAATTTTCAATTTGACCTGTCGAGTTTTTGGTCCATATTGAGTCGGATATATTTTTTCAATTGTACTTCAGACCAAAATTCCTATGATTTATCGTGTCTAAAATGTCAGCTGAACCGAGTTGGACTAATTTCACCACCTCTGCTTAGGGATGGAAATATTTCTAATATTGTGGAAGAAACCTATATTAAATTTTATGTCTATGCATCATGTCTAATGAACATTTTATTAGCCATTCAACATTTTATTATATTAAAATTCATGGGCGGATCTATTAAAGGCCAATACCGAGCTCTAGTTCATTGCAAAATTTGTAGAACCTCATTTTTAGTATTATGATTTTTATTTTTTTAGTTATTATTTGCTTACATTTTTAACTCAGCCCACCCCATTTAATTATTTTTTTACATTCTTGTATTTATCCCACTTATAAGTAAATATCTCAAATCAAAAAGCATCTTCAAATAGTTCGTTTTAAATAAATATATTAATTATTTTAGTAAATTTTCTATAAGAAATCAAATTTCTTGTTGATTCTATAACTATTTTAAAAAAAAATCATCTATAGTAAGATGCAACTTTTTTTAACATTAGTTTTCTCGATGTATTTGAATTTTTATGTTCTACCCACCCCATCACTAAATCCTGGATCCGCCCTGATTAAAAATAATTAAGTATTTCATATTACTCAATTCTTATTATGCTTTACATGAGAAGAATCTAGGGCCTAGGACCTATTTAAAGTTCGACTCAGGCCAACAAATTACTAGGTCCGGCCCTGAAGATAGTATAACATGAGATGAAGCATGTAATATAACAGAGAATCCAAATTGCAGGTGCCGATACGAGCGAGGAGGGTAATTCGGAGATTTTACAATGGCTGAGCCGGAGAGATCGTCATTCGACAGTGTACGTTTCGTTCGGCAGTGAGCATTTCCTGTCTAAGGAAGAGATAGAGGAAATGGCAAAGGGGCTTGAAAATTCTATGGTCAATTTTATATGGGTGATTAGATTTCCTGTTATGGAAAAGAGGGTTAGTTTAGAAGAGGCGCTTCCGGAGGGGTTTCTGGAGAGGGTGAAGGAGAGGGGGCGGGTCGTGTCGGGGTGGGCCCCGCAGGCGAGTATATTAGGGCATCCCAGTACGGGAGCGTTCTTGAGTCATTGCGGGTGGAGTTCTGTGAACGAGAGCGTGTATAATGGGGTCCCGGTTATTGGCATGCCGATGAAGATTAATATGTTTATCGATGCTAAGATGTTGGTGCATGCTGGTGTTTGTGTGGAGGTTGTACGGGACGAGAATGGAGCGTATAAGGGAGACGAGATAGCGAAGGCGATAAACGAGGTGATGGGGGAGGAGAGGGGAGAAGGGATGAGGCGAAGGGCGAAAGAGTTGGGCGGGAAGATGAGGATGGAAGAGGAGCAAGCAATCGATGAAACTGCGGAGCGTCTATGGCAGCTTTGTTGCGAGAACAAGCGTAAATAAGTAAGGAGATTTGGAGTGCAGCTATTAGTGGCAGTGATGCAGAACTCGGGCGAGTTCAGTGTAATCGGTAGCAAAAGTCGTTTTCAAAGGTAGGCGCCAACTAGTCGGGCTAGGCACCGACTAGTCGGCCCAGTCGGGATTAGGCGGATTTAAGATTTTTATTTATTTTTTTAAAAAAATGTATGAAATGACGTTTTAATTTAAGGTTTATATTTATTTTGGTACTTTATTTATATTTACTAGTTGGAATGTTAGATTTATCAATGCAAAAGAAGGTTAAATTAGACGATTAGGCACATTACAACATGTTTTATTCAAATAAATAAATTAAAAAAAAAAAAAAAAAAAAAAAAAACTCGGCTCGACTAGTCGGTGCCTAGGCGCTAGGCGGTCCCTGTCCGCCCGCTTACCGATTTCCGACTTCTACAACTATTAGTGGAAGAATAAGATGAGAAGTTGTATGTTTTGGGGGGAAATAAGGTGGAGATCTTGTCAAATTTATTTGTGTAAATCATGAGAATGTAGACAACGAGCTATTAAGAGAAATGAAAGCATTTTGTTGTATAACTACACGAGTGTTCATGTTTGGTCACTATGCCCTCCATCCAACTAGAGGTGGCAAAACTAATCCGGCCTGATGGGCTAGCGCAACTCGTCCGATATTTTAGATGTGATGGGTCATAGGAGTCTTAGTTAGTGCCACTGGGTCTAACAGGTCAGATCTGATAGGCAATTGCCCAACAGGGCTGGCCGACAATGTTAGCGTGTTTTACGGGGGTTGGAATGGACTCACCAATTTTCAGTCTTATGGAGTTTCACTCTATCTTGACATATGGTATTGGTCCGGCAGTCCAAATTACAAAATAAGAAACTATTTTTGGGATGAAAAAAATACAATGAGAAAATCATTACTCGACCAACCCAACGCCAGCTTGGGTAAGTAAGAGCCCCTTACCCCAAAAAATATAGAATCGTTTTGGTGAACTAAGAAACAACTGAAAGATATGAAACTAACAAGACTACAAACTGAAACCAATAAATATGAAACTAAAACCAATTTCCCATTGATGATCATCTCCATATAAATGACACTATTTTTGCCCATTCTTCAAACAAATTCTTGATAGCTCTGCAGCTGTTTCATTCATGGCCTCTTCATCCTCCATTTTCATCTTCTCATTCCATTCTCTAACTCTCCTCCTAAGCCCTTTCCCACTCTCCCCAAACACCTCTTTTACAGCTTTCGCCACTCCTTCGCCGTCGAACCCTCCGTCTTCATCCCTCACCACCTCCACGCCAACCCCAGCCTCAACCACCAGCCTAGCATTCACCGGCTGGTCGAGCTTCAACGGCACCGCCACCACCGGGACACCGAAACATATGCTCTCCATTACAGAACTCCACCCGCAATGGCTCATGAAACCGCCCACACTCTGATGTGCCAAGATCGCGGCCTGTGGAACCCACGCCTGCACAACCATCCCTCTCTCCTTTACCCTCTCAAGAAACCCCTCCGGCAGTGACTCTTCTACGAAGATGTCACTTCCGACGGGTGATCTGGCAACCCATATGAAGTTAACACCACTCGCCTCCAACCCTTCCGCGACCCCTCTCATTTGCACCTCGGACAGATAGTTCTCACTCCCAAACGAAATATACAGAGTCGAAAACGGGCTTTTCGTACTCAGCCAATCCATCATCTCCGGATCACCACCCTCCTGATTGTATGTGATCAATGGACCAGTCGGCACGATTTTCTTCTCGCATAATTCGGACAGATAGTCCATGTATTTGCCCTCAAAACCTGATGCACGCAGTATGAATAAATCATATATATTCAAACCAAGGATGAAAATTTCGGTATTTACGGAAATATCGGTCTTTCAATTTTACGGAAATATCGATATCGGTGGAAATATTGGTGTTGTTTTTAGAAAATACTGGAAAATGTGTTAAAAACTTAGATCAAAACCTGATGCACGCAGTATGAATAAATCATATATATTCCAACCAAGGACGAAAATTTCGGTATTTACGGAAATATCGGTCTTTCAATTTTACGAAAATATCGGTGAAATATCGATATCGGTGAAAATATTGGTGTTGTTTTTAGAAAATACCGGAAAATGTGTTAAAAACTTAGAGCTGAACATAATTGTTATAACTAACATGATTTTCAAGTCATACAATAGAAGAGTGTGCCATGGGTCCAATTTTTGCAGCCTTCGTGAAATGGTGAAACCAACAGGTACAACCATTTTCAATTGTAATTCGTTTAATTGAAAGAACTGAACTTTGTATGAATGCAACAGTGAAGAGAGAGAGATCTTATTTCTTGCATGTGAATTCATGAATCATCTTCTTCAAAGTGGGCCTCAAACAGTCAGAAGCAGGCCTCAGCTTTTTACTGTTCAAATCCAAGCAAGAAAAAAAATGAAATTTCTTATTTACTGACGATATTTCACCGATATATCGCCAATATTTTACCTTTTTGTTCATCACCTCCACCGAAATCGAAACAAACCGAAATATCGTCGATATTTCGGTGATATTCTGTGGAAAATACAAAGCTCCCCAATTTCGTAGCTCAAAAAATCCGAAATATCACCAAAATTTCACGATTTTTTCATTTCTAACTATTAAAAAATACGATGAAATCATATTCTTCGTATAAGATCACTTATTCCAAATGGTGTTTCATCTTCTATTCCAATATTGTTAATATTTGACACATATACAAAATGCCATCATTATGACATCACCAATCTACACATGTCGCATGTTGATAATATTGGAATAAGAGATGAAACACCATTTGGAATAGATGATCACGATCATACCTCTACAGCTCTTTACCAGCACAACGTCGCAAGACAGTTTAAAGATCCCAAAAGCAAAGCCTTCACCATGATCGTCAACTTTGATAGATTCACCCACAGCAATGACATCCCTTTTCTCATGCTCCTTAAGCCATATCGCCTCGTAAGGGAAAGTGTCGAAGCTCCCATGCGTGTACATATGATGATAAAAGGACAATGAAATCGAGCCGGAAGTAGAAAACAGAACAGGAGGGATCCCCTGCGACGCAGCAATCTTCGCAGACCAAGGCTGGAATCCGTCGTATATCAGCAAGTCAGGCTTAAGGTTTGCGATTATATCCGCAAAGCTTAAGCTTGACATGTGAAAGGTGTTGATGAGGAGTGGCATGAGATGGGGTGGGATGTTTTTGGTAGTGTGGTAGTGAGGAGGGAGGTCAGGCAGGGATGGTAAATGGAGCTCGACGAATCGGATGGAGAAATGGTTGTCGTTGTTGTCGTTGTTGTTGATGGAAGCTAGGTTGACAGGGGTGGAGCAGAAGTAGATGAGGAAGTTTTTGGAGGAGAGTTTTTTGGCTAGTTCAAGAAAGGGGAATATGTGTCCATGGGCTAACCATGGGAACATCAATACTCTTAAATTGGCTTCTCTTGCATCCATCATCAGTTTCAGAGAAACACCAATCTTTTTCTCTCTCTCTCTTTATCTCTCTCAAAATCTCTCTCTTTCTCTCTCTTGAAATCTCTCTGTGTGTAGAGATTGAAGATGCAGGGGAAGGTGGTGAGAGGCTAATATTATATGCATATAGCTTCACTTGCATCCATCAGTTGGAAGAACAACAATCTCTCTCCTCCCTCTCTCTCTCTTTCTCTCTCTCTCTTTGTGTAGAGATTGAAGATGCAGGGGAGGTGGTGGGAGACCAATATTATACTTGTACATGTGATTTCTTGCGTATGAGGCAGGTGAGAATGACTATTAAAACTCTCTCTCTCTCTCTAGAATAACAACTCTCTCTCTCTGCAGGGGAAGGTGATGAGCAGGGACGGAACCAGGATTTATGGTCAGGGGGCCAAGTACTTAAAAGCTTATTTTTAGAAGTTGTCAACACTCAACTTCTACCAGTTTTTAAGCTCATTTTTATTTTCAAATACTATCGAATTCTGATTTTTTTTCATAAAAATCAATTCAAATCACTTTTCTAAAAAAACAAATATTTGCAAACAGACCTAAGAAGACCTAAATTTTGAGAAGGTGATTCTAAAAATCACTATATTTTCTAACGTTATCAAATTCTGATTTTACTACAAAAATTAATTTAAATCATTTTTCTAAAAGCATATTTGGTTGCAAACAACCTCTAACAATCTAATATTTTAACAAACTATAAATTTTAAACCGTTATCAAAAAAATTAAATAGCCGGTCCATTTTCCTTTTAGTCGTATTTTATCTTATATTTTGTTGGCGGGATTACAAGTTGGAGGAGGGGGACGAGATTTCAAAATTTCAGGGGGGGCGAAATTCAAATTTGTTTAACTATTACACAGTATATATGTATACTCTCTATACAAATTTAAAATTTGAGGGTATGAGAGACTAATATTATACTTATACATGTGATTTCTTGCGTATGAGGCAGGTGAGAATGGGATTTGGATCCTCTACATTTCCTTTGGTAATTTCTTGTGAATTTCGGAGAGATAAAGACACATGCTAATACAAAATATTATAAGTTCATACTCAATTTATTTATTTATTTTATTGTGTGTGGCTTTCGCTCTCCGAAATTTACAAGAAATTTACCAAAAGGAAATGTAGAGGATCCAAATCCGGTGAGAATGACTATTAAAGCGCTCTCTCTCTCTAGAATAACAATTCTCTCTCTCTGCAGGCGAAGGTGGTGAGAGACTAATATTATACTTATACGCAGAGATTGACTAATAAAACATGAAACGGATGCATTTAGAGGGGCAACACAAACTACACACAAACACAAATATGTGTTTTGGTGTGTGTTTTTAAACACTTAATTTTTTTTCTTCCCTCGGCTAGTTACAAACTAAATTACGAACTTTGGTCAAATTCTAAATTGCAACATGATCTTTAAAACTTATCAATGTTGATCACCAACTATGAATTTTTTTTCAATTATAATAGTATATTTTTTGACATCTAATTATATCGACACTACCATCCACCTTGACGAGACCTTCATGTACCAATTACAGTTGGTGATTATATCGCTAAGTTTTAAGTATCATGTTGCAATTGTCAATTGAAAATAGGACAAAAAAATTATAACTTTTTCTAATAACCTTTTTCTTTTCGAAGTTATAAGATATTGAAACTTATAAGATATTTTAAAATAAATTTAGCCAAATTTCTTAATCTTAATCCTTCCCTACAATGAAATCCGCCTATAATATAAAATGAGTTTTTGTTTTCTTTTCCTTTTTCTAATAGGTGATATAAAAAATAAGAAATTCCCAATAGAAAATAAAGAAAAACAGAGAAAGTCAAAATTTTATGGTGGTTACCTGTCACTGTCAGCATAGCTAAAATTGAGCCGCTGTCCTCATGACTCATGACCGCATAAAATATCTCACTCTCTCATCAAAATTCAGTATACGTGTGCCATTTGGTGAACATGATGAAACAAGATGAAACATCATTATGTAACAGGTGATCTCATGTCCTGAAAAAAGTATCGATTGTAAATTTAAAAAAGTGTTATTATAGCAAAAAAAATCACAATTCTTCCAATCTTACCCTAAACAACCTACTTAATTTAGTTACTAATTTCCTTATTTCACAAAACATACTCCAATTAAATAGATTTTATAGGATATACTTGTCTTTTTCAGACATTCTTAATTTTTCAAAAAAAAACTATAATGACATTTTTTTTAGAACGGAGAGAGTACTATATTATAGGGGAAGAGATCACATATTTCAAATGCATATGACATGTGTATGTTGGTGATGTCATCATGATGGCATTTTGTATATGTATCAAGGCAAAAACTTGTGTGCACCAGGTGCACATAAGCTTTATTGTGCACTTGGGTCATATATGCCCGCGACCATGGATAATAATAGTAATAATACATGGGCTTTATGAATAAAAACAGCTGCTAGCTTGATTGGTAAAGAAGTGCGCTGTCTTCGGGGAGGTCGCGTGTTCAAACCACCGCGGCCACATTTTTTTTTAAATTTATTAATTATACATGGGCTTTATGTTCAAATACATGGGCATAATGAATAAGAACAGCAGCTAGCTTGATTGGTAAAGATGTGTGCTGTCTTCGGGGAGGTCGTGTGTTCAAAACACCGCGGCCTCTTTTTTTTTTTTTAAACACCGCGGCCTCATTAAAGAATGAAAAAATAAATTGAAAGGTAATTTTTTTTATTATTGAATTAATTAAAATTTATTAAATTATTAATGAATTAAATATTTATTTAATTATTAA
>JAUEKW010102245.1:0-12345 GCA_032274785.1 Ajuga reptans
CCGAAAATGTGATCTTCTGTGTGACTACAACACACCACATTTTCTACAATATAAGATAAGAGACATACAAGCAATCATTAAAGAAAGCAATAATGTGAAGAAAACATTTATTTCAGATAATAAGGAAATTAAATATACGTCCACAAAACCCAACAAAAGTTTACTTTACTGTATATTCCAACAGTTTGGGTGCATATGGTTTTTGTAAACTTGTACCTTCATCAAATTAACCAGAAATAAAAAATCGTACATTTTCAAACAGGACTTTTATTATGGAATAAAGGGAGTATTATAAGCTCTTATATTTTTGTTCTTATTTTAAATTTTAAACCATAAGCTCTTACATCTCATACAATGTTTTAAAAGCTTATAAAATATCTTATCTTACTTAAAAAATAAGTTATTACATTATTTGGATAAAAAATGATGGTAAATGCTTACATCTAGTAATGACAATTGCGTAACTGAAGTAATAAAACGTAAAAGAGCTTTTCAAAATAAGATAAAATTGCATAGGTGGGTTTTTTCTTACTTTCAAAAAAGGAGTTTATAAGCTCCTGGCATTTTTTTTTTTTGGGATGGAATAGTCTTACCTTTAAAATTTCACCAAATGTAGTTTTAATTTATAACCTCCTCACATCTTATAAAGATATTATAAAGAGCTTATAAGCTCAACTAAACGTTCACCAAGTGAAACTCAATAAGCTCAAGCTCAACTCGTGACTAGTGCAAACAGTTTCTGTGCATGGTAATTTGATTTCAAGAATGCGCTGAGACCCGTTACCTAATAGCAGTAGATACTCCCTCGTCCCAAAATGAGAATCTTATTACACAAAGATTATAAATAAAGGAATATTTCTGTTCAATTAGATGAAGGTACAAAAACCATACATTCAGTCTTTGAGATGCTATCTTTGGAGATCTACACCATGTGCCTCATCCACCGAAAATTTACACAAATACATGTGTATGTGAATGTGTATATTTAGATAAGGGATAAACGACATAGTGTTGATGTTCGGGTTTAGCAAGGAATAAACCCATACTCCATTGTACTACATTTATTTTTTGAGTTGACTTATCCAATCACATGTGACTTATTCATAAAATTATTTTTTATTTATTATTAACTAATGAAACGATACATTACCTTTTGAAGTAGGACTTCTATCTTAGGACGAAAAAATCTTTAAAATATGACTCACGATCTGGGGCGGAGAGAGTAGTAAATATCATAAGGCAAAGGCAGTTTTCTATAGTACTGCTGAACGCAAACTTAAGATCAATCAATTAACTTCTAAGCCAAACTCTGAGCTTTTCATTACTTATTTGTTCTTTGTTTTATTTTCTATTTTTGGTTCTGAATTCGATCTCGAGTAGCTCACAAGCAGACTAGACCTTACTACATACCGATATGAGATCGACCCGTGTTCTCTTCTGACCCCTGTTAGTGGATTCTCAGCACATGAAGAGAGCAGACTTGTACAACAAAATCTATTCTTTTAGCATTAAACTGCTTTAACAAGTTTCAGTACAAGTACTGAAACTTTTGTCGCCAACCAAGGATGAAATATAAAATATGGTCAAGAACAGCAAACCAATTCCCCTCATTACTCATTTCTTCCTTTTGCAAAATTAGTCGAAATTTTATGTATGTTTACTCATGTGATTTAACTTTTTTTTCAAAAAATAAAGTAAAGTAAAAAGGACAAAAACACCTTGAACATAGGCGAGGATAGGCAACAGTCTCCCAAAGTTGAATCAAAACACACTTGCTTCCTCTATACCAAGCGCCTGGAGAATCTCAGCCCGGAGATAAATGGATCATAAAAACTGCCAAAATAATTCAATTTTGATAAATAAAATTGAATCAAATCTAAAGATAATTGAAATGCTGACATAGGAATCCATGAAACACGAAATACAAGGTCATGAAATATACGCAAACGAAACAACAATATGTTAACGTCATAGGGATCGACAAGCAACACAAACAGCAGAGTTACCATTTCCATATGTAAATGGTCCAGAGAGACAAAAGTATAAGATAGCAAGCAAAATCCATTTTAATGCTCCACTGGTTTTTTCTAGCCCTCTTTTAAGTCTCTCCACTTATAAGAAGAACGAGAGAAATTTCAGAAATCTATATTTCCAATACAAAGCTCATGATTGCCTATAAAAGCAGATGCCCAATCATGACTATGGTCATAAATGTGATCACAAGAAAGTAAAACAATAAAGACTGCTCAGAGAGAATAAAGGTAAACATAGTGCAGAATATTCGGAATCTAGTAATGTTAGGAATAGAATCTACTAGGAACAACAAACAGAAACGAGAACAGAAGCCACAAGTATCGAGTTAAGTAACAATATCGTACCTGTTAGTCATGATCGCCATGCATCATGCAGTTGACTGAAGAAAATTGACCAACAATACTTTCGTCGGGCCAAATCAACTCCCAAAATGTCAGCATCTACCTTGAAGCCTAAATACCAGAATGCTGTTTCTGTATACCTTGTTAAAAAAGGGGAAGGTCTTGACTTGAAGATATCAGTGGTTTGAGCTTATTTCAGAAGTTAGAGACCCCATTTGTTTAGTTAAAACTTCAACTTTCTCGGAGGTATCACCTGGGCTCTGAATCTCTGTATCTTCTCTGATTTGGTCCTTATTTTCATCGACATCACCATCTGAACCATTGGACTTATCAGATTCTATGGGCTGGTACGTCGGGCCAGAATGCACCTCAATACCCATAAGGGCTTCACCGTTAAACCCCGTCGGAAGTTCATTTCCTGTTGATGGGTTGGACAAAAGAAGCTCCTCCAGCATTGTATCATTTTCCTGCATATGGGGAAGAACCAACTGGCCATGGTTTTCCAATGGAGGTAATTTTTCATCCATCGGGCCTAACAATAGGTCAACATCCATAAGAATCTCTCTCATTTCTTCAGAAGATAAATCAAAGTCCATAAAGTCATCATGGTTAGAAGCATCTGTCGTACATGGAGGCTGAGGGAGAACATCTTGTGGGGGTTGATACCTTACGATCGTTCCATCAGAAGGCATTTGTTCACAATCATCGGTAACTTCACTAAGTTTAGAGTTACCGGTTTCAGCCATACGCCAAGTGTTCTCCTTTGGCGGGAAAAACTGAGCCATAAACTCAGGGCTTTGCATTGCCATCACAATGAAAGAAAGCATCTGCTGTTGGTTCTTCTCCATGCCTTTCAACTGCTCTCTCAAGACAAGTAATTTGCTCTGTGAAATCTCCTGGTTCTGCCTCAGTTTCTTCAGCTCTTGTGTTAGTGCAATTTTATCAGTTTTAAGACTCTCGACTTCTTTCCACAGGGCTATTCTCTTGTCTTCTTCAGATGGTGGAATGGGCTCTGGCTCTTTCTGTTGGGGAGATTTTTTCTGCACTAGATTCTGAGTGTACTTTCTTCGAACGATGTTCTTCAGCAAATGTTTCTGCCCTTTGATGAAGTACTTGTTAGCAAATTGCCAGTGGTCGGTATCTATTTTCCTGAAACCCTGTTTTTTTTTCCAATTATATACAAAAAGGCTAGCTCATATAAGGGTTTATTTGCCTGCCCTAGTGACGGCCTACACACAAGCATCGCATACGGGGACGACAAGGAAACATATTCTGCATCCAATTAATAGAAAGAAAGCCAGACTATTGGAAAATTATACCAAAATAAAGGAATAATTTAAATCTTCATTTCAGGAAGATCCATAAAACAAATTCCAATTTTTTTATTAAAGCTAAACTTCCTGTTAAAATGTGCAGCCCTATCAAAATGTTTCCAGCCTCAGTATTTTCAGGAGCTCAAAAAGGAGGTGAAATATGAGAACAAAGTCCCGATGGTCATTAGGTTCGAAAAAAAAAATATCAAGAGTAAATGTGACTTTCAAGGAATATCATATTCAAGACATTTTAAGTGCTCTCAAAGAATGAGACACATACGGAAACCTACTACTTATTTTGGGCTAGTGAGTGGGACATCAATATTGTGGCACACGCCTACACTCCTGAAGTAAGTAATTTCCAGTAAAGGACCAAAACATGGACTACCTACCAAAATTTGTCCTCTTACAAATTATAGAATATTGACCCAATCACAAGATTTGGCAAGATCTTTCATTCAAAAGACCTTTTTTTGGGCAAATAAAAGCATAGAAGTTTGGACGAAGTACAAGAGAGTGAAAGTAATTGGCATAACACTGAAGAGGTGAAGTAAAGAAGAAGAAAGCTTAAAAGTGAGGACATCTAACAAGCACCTGCAGAGGAAAACATCTCTAACTTCTGAGGAGGAACTTGGATTTTGCATTTGGAAATGAAAGCAGAATATATTAAGGTCCTTACACGAAAACAATTATTTACATTTAGATTCTCTGTTGGAGAACTTCTCATCAGCAAAAAATAAACAAATAAGTCATAAGAGTCATTGTCACTATAAATGAGTCTATTCATCTAGAGATATGCAAGACTGAGTAATTCCTCTAAACACATGCTGGTTTATATTTACAACTTATTTCCCAACTTTAAGACAAGTGCTGACTGATAAACTAGATAGATTATAGCAGAATCTCTATCCTAAACACTACAGAATAATGTGATCTCATATTTACTCAAAATTTAATAGTATTTCGCACATAAGCAGCAAGAGTGAAATCAAGTAGCATATAATGTATGTAATACAGTTCATAATAATGTAAGAAAAGCATGAGGATGACTTGTATTCGTGTTAGATGAGTAAACAATGCCCTGAATGGATGACCAATTCACCCTCAATCAGAGTGATCTATCACTCATTATCTTGTAGGAAAAAAGGGGGAGTTCATGTACCGATCCTATACTGCATAAAAACAACTACTATGATCATGAAATAAAACCACAAAAGGAAAACACATTTCCCAATTCATTGGAACAAGGTGCAGTTGTTGTGGTTTACACAACCAGAAGACTTATTTGCTAGTGCCTAGAGGAAACTATCCACTTAGTCATGGTCAAACCATGATCGCGTACAGCTTCACTCCAGAAAGACAAAGAAACAAGAAAAAAGAAATACAAATATTTACAACATCTCTAGTTATTAAACTTTCAGTTAAATATCATATTTGGTTATTTAATTTAAGTTGGCTCAATCACAAATTGAGAACTCACACAGACGCACACAAAAAAATGAATTTGATCTATAATGAATCCTGCTCCACAATCCAATTTTAATCAAACGCCTAAAAATGGCATGATATCATAACATAATTCCCACAATCGTAATCCACCTTAAATATATATATGCAATAGTGCCAAACAAAAGGGCAAAACCAACAACGAACGTACCAATCAAACTACACATAGTAAACAAGATTTTGACCAGAATTCCACAAGTAAAATACACCAAATACAGTCAAAACTTCGAAAGACAAAAAAAAACGAATGAAAATGAATCTCACGTAGATATTGAGTTGGCGCACAAAGCTGGAGAAATTGCTGTGCTTGAAGTACTTGGGAAGCAAATGCGAAGAAAATTTAGATTCATCCCAAATGATAAAGCTGTCATTTGATTCACTCCACGAAATCAACTCATCCGTTGACTCATCGGTCACCATCTCATAGCATTTAACCAGGAAAGGCGCAAGCGATGTCCCGTTCTCCACTGATTTCACCATAGTTCAATCGAATCTAGAACCCTAGTCTAGATATCAAGCTCCAAATCCAACTACTTCACTAGAATTCAAACTCGCACAGAAAACCTACTTCCCAAAAATTTCTATAAATATGTCCAAACTCTTGAATTGAAATTCTTAAGGAATTCTGCGATATCTGGGTATCAGGGTAGATACATACCTGATTAACAGGATAGATAAACGATATATATATATATATATATATATATGTGTATAATCAGAGATGAGAAAATGGTTTCCTTGGGAAGGAAGGCGAAGAATATGCGGAAAGAGAGGGAGGAATTTAGACGGTGGTTTGACGAGAGCTGGCCTGCAGTGCAGATATTAAGAGGAAGAAACAAGGGTGAGGAGCTACTGTACCCACCCAGCAAATCAGAAAATTCTTGTTTGACAATATCCATACTAGTTGTAAGAATAAAATAATAAAACTTATGAAATGAAAAAGAATTATAGCATAATTTTTTTGATCTATTGTTACCATTTAAAATCAACTTTTCAAAATCCAACAATTTGAAGATTCTAGTAGATTTTAGGTTTTTTTTTTTGTAAATAATTAGAACTTTTTTATATTATTTTTTAATACTTTAAGTTGTTAACTAACATTTACAATTAATAAAAATTAGTAAAGTGTTTCTTCTCATTATCAATCACCACTACCAGAAACCCCCCAACCCAACATTTCATTATCAATGGCCTCCAACGTCTTCGACCTCGTCTTCCTCACGGCGACGCTCGGAGGGGATATTTATGAAATGAATATTTTCAACCAAAGTGCTGTAAGTTTTTTAAAAGGGGCAATTTTGTAAAATTAAATGGTGAAAGTGTGGATTTTGGTTTGCAAACAGCCACACAATAAAAGCACTTATAATCCTACTTAATAATAAAGGGAATACGTCTAAAAAAAGAAATCCTTGGATTTCCCGCCCAAATCACCATTTCGAAAGTAGTAATCCAACTGGCCAACAGGTCATTGGTTGGTGAAATTGGAGCATTCAAGGTAAGTTATTAAAGACAGCTGTATTTGGGCTGTAGCTTTCCAACTGCAGCACCGCGTCTCTCTTTCATTTGATGAGCTGTCGTCCACAAACGAATCCAATTAGACATAATATATGAATGAGCAATTCTCGAATAAATCAGGAAGATATTACACATAATCAATCATGCCTATCATAACCATAATAATAAAATTTACCAACTAAGTATCCATTTATTTCATTCAAGCACGCATAAGATTAACAAATTTAACAAATTTAACATATTTAAAAAATTTGTCACCTTCAGACAAAGATTTTTTCGTCTATAAATTAACGCAATTTGAATTCATTCGTAAGTTCATTCTCACGTGCCCATTCGTTATTTTGGCGTCCGCTGTCTTCTTGCATAGACGATGTATTCAGATTTCGATCGCCCTCTATACGTTGAAGTGCAAGATGCATGCTTTATTAAATGGGATCCATATGGGTTTGAACCCCCGGAGTTTTATATTGTTTATATTCCGTCAGAGCATTCACGTTGTATTGTTAGATACATTAATTTTCTTATGTTTGTTAATCTGTATTTTTTTTTCATCTTTAGGTTTTTTAATTTACATAAACTTTTGTAATAAATATAGGTCGTCCCTGATCAGTTCCACCAGAGTCTTGGTACAGAATTTCCTTCAACATACAAGCTTGATATGTCACACGAGTTGTGCTTCATGTTGGCGTGGTACTCATGGATACTTTTTATTGTATCGTAGATGGATGGTCTCAGTTTATTGAAGTCTCATATATTAAGCTTGGTGATCGTATCAATTTCAAATATGTTGCAGACAAAACTTTCGAGGTTTCCGTATTCCACAAGTCAAGTGCTGACCGTCGTGTGATATGAGCGTGTTATCAAAGAGATTTTGTTATTTTTCATGTCTTTTTGTTTTATGGATATTATTGTACGCTATTGTTTAGATTTGTCGCCAAATTTTCTGATATCTTTTATCTACAAGACCAATAATGAAAAGTATTATTACTATTCCAATTCGTTTATCTTCCGTTTTATTAGCTACTTATTTTTTTTTGTAGATAAGTAAGTTGAATGCCATTGTTACCACAACTTTAGTTTGATATCGTGGATTTTGAGATGTTTGCAAAATTGCTACTAAAATACGTCTAAAAATAGAAATAGTTGTTATTCCCGCCTAAAGCACTTCCTAAAAGAGGTAATTCCAAACCAAAATGTAGTCTACATATCTTATTGGCCTTTGACCGCATGTTTCGGCTGTAATTTGACAGCATATTTCGCTGTTAGTTGTTTTAATTCCTACAACAAATCAAATCATATTCAATTAATTAACGCAAATTAACGCAAATCAGGGAATAAATAAATCTAATATTTTGTAACACAAATCAGGAAATAAACAAGTCTAATATTTTGTAAAGTTTTCCATAAACAAATCTAATCTTTCGGCTGCAGGTCATATGAGACTGATTATTTCAAATTTCAAATTAAATAATTTATCACAAGGTGTATAGGAAAATTTATCTGTTCAAATAGAAATTAGTAGATTTTCCCGCCCATTTGATATTTCTAAATCGGGGTAAAGCACTTTTAGTCCAAATATATGTTGTGTGCAATTGCAATTCAATATAAATTCTCAAAGATAATTATTCCTAATTTTTAGGCAGTCAATTTCCTGTATTTAAGGTTGTTATGTTGACTTTGTTTTTATTTTTATCGTGTTTAATTTGTTAAATCTTCCGAATATGGCAGGATATCGAGTTCCACTTTTCACGTGAATAATTGGTAATCAAATTGTAATATCATAATCAACCTTAAATATAAATTATAATTGAGACTTTCTTAATTAACCTACGTACTATAACAACCTAGATATAATCCTCTTGGTTCTTGCAAGACTATGGCCTATTATAATCACAATTGATTTAATTTGCAATATTTATGGCATAAATATAGTAACTCCCCAAAAATAATATATTACTAAATTAGACAACTTATTTGATGTTTTAAAATTTTAAATTCAAATTAAAAGTTAATCAAATCGCAGAAATCATGCAAATTCTATTCTATGCTTAATAAAAAAAAATCTATTTTTTTTAATATATTCCATAACTTGTGTAGCAAATCTTCACGATAAGATCAACTACTATAGTATATCTACATGAAATCCAATCCAATAAATTCATTATTCTTGATATAATTTCCTAATTCGCACACAAGATATAATTTCCTATTACGCACATAATATTCTATAACTTGTGTAGCTAATCTTCACAATAACTGTTATGATAAATCACACATATGCTTAATAAAAGTAAAGAATTTTCAAACTAACAGTTATTTTCCATGATAACTTGTGTAACAAACCTAATTCTATAGTATCTCTACCATAATTTTAATTTGATTTATATAATTTTTTGTTTGATTAATGGAAATAACTAATTTAATTTAATTATACCATAATACGTAAAACAAAATAAAGATTATAATATTCTCATATTATCAATGTTCTTCTATAAATTGAATACATTAAGCAACATTCTTGGCAAAATAATTTTGTGTTAAGTTTGCAGTACTACCATGTCTTTCAACAACGATGGAGGTAGAAGAAATACATTTTTCTTTTCAAGTATTATTTTCGTATATTCTTGCAGTACTATCAACAATGATGATTTAATATTTTTTCGTATATTCCATGTCTTTTGAATACTGATTTTGCCTACTGTTACAATTACATTATTTTGTTATCATAATTGTTAACAGAATTAGGATCTGGAATGAACCAACCAATCACAATTTCTGAGGACACTGATGTCCCACCATCACCACCGTCGTCACCATCTTTAATGCCTAATTACCCCGAGGACCCGCCATCATTTATCATCGAAGTCAATCATACACATCGCTCAAAAAGGAGAATTGTATGTATTATTCTTTAATTGTTTGATTTAAGAGTTATAAAAATATTCACTCAACTTTGATTGCTAAATTATTGATTTCAATTCTACAGACTATTCCTGCTCAATTTGTTAGGAATAACATTACCAAACAACAAATTGAACATCGTACAACAATCCTCCACCGAGCCTCCAGAGTCTGGAGAGTCGAAATAACTCAAGAGAGATTGGGAGCTGTCAGATTGACTTATTGCAGAAGTTTTTTTAGCGACGTTTATATTGGTGAAAAGCTCAAGTTTTTTCCTCATGATCAATTTCGATGAACTTTTATTTGATGTTATTTTTATATAATATTGATCTTTAGCAATTTCATCTTAGGATATTTAGAGTTTCCTCATGATCAGTTTCATCAATTTCGAGGACTCGATGATGTTTGAGGTCAAAGTGCATGACTAAATACGTTTTGGCAGCTGTCTATCTTTTATTTACATTATCAAGTTTTTGACTAAGTTTTTAATCATCATTTTGGTTTGATTGGAAGACGGAATGTTTTTTTATGCATTCAGATTCAGATTCAAATTTACTTTTTGGTATAAATTTTATATTCAGATGATAAGATTCAGAAATTCCACAAGTCAAGTGCTGACGTCATGTGATATGAGCGTGTTATCAAAGAAATTTTGTTATTTTTCATGTCTTTTTGTTTTATGAATATTATTGTACGCTAATTGTTTAGATTTGTCGCCAAATTTTCTGATATCTTTTATCTACAAGACCAAAAATGAAAAGTATTATTACTATTCCAATTTCTTTGTCTTCCGTTTTATTAGCTATTTATTTTTTTGTGTAGATAAGTAAGTTGAATGCCATTGTTACCACAACTTTAGTTTGATATCGTAGATTTTGTGATGTTTGCAAAATTGCTACTAAATATTGTTTCCCTAGAATTTCCAGCACAATACAACTAATATAACGAAATTATTTAAAAACTTGAGTCGTCGGCCATGGTCAATTTATGATATCTACTTATATCAAAAACGAAAAATATTAATTTTTCGGACAAAAAATATTATTTTTTAGTATCACCTTCATTTGCAAATGTATCACTTTTATCTGTAAAAGAATTATTTTTTTCTATAAAAGTGTGTTCTGTCACCCGTAACACGGTCACACCGAGAGTCACTCTAATCGAAGTTTTAGGGTCTTAAATTAGAAGACAAAATATTTGCAAAGTTAGAATTGACGCAATACTTGATGGACATATACATTAATTTTTGTTGTGGATTAATCATCATTTGTTACCAAGTTATAAAATCATTCTTGAATGTCGGATTGCAACACGTTTTTAGTTAAATTACTATGTATCCTATTTACACATTTTTCTAATGAGCAACCACTAAAAGACTCATTTTAATGTTGTTTCCCTCGATATTAAAGTCGGCTTGGTGCATCAGCTTTTTGTTCCAATATATTTGTAATGGAAGAACGCCAATCCTTTCAAATTGGATTTTTAAAAAAAAAAAAACTATCTGTAATGGAAGCACGCCTATATTTGCAAATTGGATTTTTATTTTAAAAAATATGGTTTTACATATTTATCATATAGTCAAACTTAGTATCTAATTTCGTATATTGTACATTGGAAAATATTTTATTTTAGTGTGTACATTGCACTTGCATAATTATGTTTGTGGAGACTACTTTCTTTCTCAAGTTTATTTAGTTTTTGTTTGTTCGTTAGTTCCACCGCTTGATGTTTTTTAGTGCATTCTGATGGAGAGGTTTCTTTGCAAGTTTTTTTTTTTGTTTGTTTTGTTATCATTTTGATGTTTTGGGTTACGTATCAGTATGATATACTATTTTCCTTACATTAGTTACGTATTTATTAAGGTGTGGGATGAGCGTGAATTGTTCTTAGATTGTTTTTAATCATACTTTTTTTTTGTATATTCAGAATTTAATGCATCGGCCAATATAGAAAAAATACAAGCTCAAGTAAAACAAATAAAGTTAAAATGTACACCCATTGATATTTTCGATGAAAATAATTAGGAAGTGAGCGATGCAATCGTCAATTAGGGGAAATTATTATGGACGCAGATTTGCAATATAAAATACTTAACATACTTATAATGATTTCAAATCCTGTAATCTTTTGGAATGTGATATGCTGATTGATTTATTTTAAGCACAATTTACGTATACAATTTCCTAAAACATCGCATCGCGTTTAAAATCTAATGGTAATTTTAATTTACATATACTAAATACTAAATTTCTTAAAATAAATTGAATGGTTTTCGGTATTTTATATTTTCGCCAATCACGATATTCTGCTTGATTTTGTATATCCAATCTTAAGCGCAATCTGCTTATATAAACTCCTAAATAATCGCATCACATCTATAATGTAAATGTTTTTCATTTTTCCATATTATAAATTGCTTATAATAAGTTGAATATTTATAAATACTCTAATTTCGCCAATTATATAATTTCTGAATATTTATTTTGTATAACCAATCATGGTAACCGTATAAGGTATATGAAATCAACATACAATCAAATTTTTAAAGATTTATCTTCCATAAAATAATTTTTGTATAAAGCATTGTTTTAGACCAAATCAACGTACAATCATTGTTGTGATATAAGATCTGAATATTTATTTATGCTATATGATACGAATAGTCAATTACCTATAAGACCTACATTATATCAAGCATGTTATTATCATTTAATTGGTCAACTTAACCATAATAA
>JAUEKW010102354.1:0-12345 GCA_032274785.1 Ajuga reptans
GCAAAAGACTCATCGGAGGGGACCAAAATTGCAAGTGGGTAAAAGATAAGAGACTTAATTTGTAATTTTCCCTCCCCTTATAGTTAATTGGCAACTTTTACAATTTTCCCTTCTTTTTGGGATAATTAACCTTTTAGAGAGTGGCTAAAAATTTAAAGCAAATATCCAAAATAGCTATTGGCAAAGTCTCCAATATACCAGGTGCACGGATCTATCCGGGTTAAATGATTGATCCATGAAAATGTATCACTGTTTATACTGAAATGTATTACTTATTCAGAAGAAAGGTATTAGCTTTCAGTATAATACATTGCTTCAGGACAAGTAATACATTTCAGTATAAACACTACTACATTTTCAGCTTAATTACTTTACATGAAAACAAGTAATATTTTTCAGCATAAATATTAAAATCTTTTCATAAAAAACTGCCCCATAACCAGACCTGCATGAATCTAACTGGTTTACAAGAGCCATACTCATAACTATTAACTTTAAAATCATACTATAATGTCATCAAGTATAGTAGAAATTCATATGCATATCATCATATAGGAATCTTAATCATAAAAGGTGCATGGAGTTATTAATCTATACAATTACAATAGACCTCGTTCTATCTCATTACTGCTAACTTTAGTTTCTATACGTTGTAGATATATGTGTTTTCTGTAGGGCAACAAAGCTATATCACCGGAAACATCACCCAAAACATAACCCAAAACATGAAATTAAATTATACTTTAGGGCAACAAAGCTATATCATAACTTATTTTCTTATTTTAATTTAATAATATAATATGTGTACGTACTACGTAGTTTTAACAGCGTCCAAAATCTGCAACCGAGAAAGGAGTCTTCTCCGGCAGATTCCCGGCGTGACGTAGCCCTAGAGTAAGAGACACGTCACCGGCAGCCGTCCCAAACCTCATAATACCGCCACTCCCGGGAAGTCTCTGGCCGACGTGGTCGGGGGCATTAATGGAGACGAATGAGGGGTCGTTTTCATGGGCATTGAATTGTGATATTTTGGGTTTGGGTGCAGGAGAAGAAGTAAATGTGCTTGTGGGTTGAGGCGTTGGAGTTTGTGCAGTTTTGGCAGGACTGGCGGTGGCGCTGGTGGTGGTGGTGGTGATTTGGTCCCCGTTCGTGTCGTGTTGTTCTGTCTCTTGATCTTCGTCTTTGAATTCTTGAAGGTACATTTGTTCAACCATGGGTTTCCACAGACGGACCCTAGCATTAATGAACCAGTTTGAAACCTGCAGGAAAACAAAGTGCACTGTTTTTATGATGATGGTGAATACAAGGATATTAATGGTGTTACCTGCCCACATTCAGATCAATTTAATTCAAACATCAGAAGACAAATTTATAGATCTGCTCGATCATCCTCTCTCAACACTAATTATAATTTTGTCAATACTTCCTCCATCCCATAAAAAGAGTCATATTTGATACATGTACAACATTTTATCTTTGCTCAATTTAGTCAATGTACAATCCTTTACAAGTGGGTGATTGTAAGATTTACCCTTAAAATTTTGTTAAACTCATCAATATCTTATTGGTATCAAAGTATTAACATGCTTTTATAAAGACATCAAGTAATTTCTATGGATAACTTTGAACTTTCAAACATGATTCTTTTTATGGGACAAGAAATAATTTTGATACATAATTCTTTTTATGAGATAGAGGAAGTACATGCTATTACATTTACAGATAGATTTGATCTTAAATGGGGTCTTTTGTTCTTGTGAGAAAAGAATTAAGTTTCTAAAAATATAGCTTTAATTTTATATTTCTTGTCAATCTAGAAATTATAAATTCTTATCTTTTATTTATTGATTTTACATATTTATTCATATAAAACTTATTCGTAAAATTAATTTTTCACTTTTTATTAATTAATAAAACAAAATATTAATTCTTTTCTGTCTTTTTGAACGAGGATATATAAAAATTAATAGAGACGTACAAGTCATTCTATAATTCCCACCCTCTATGTATCTTCCAAAGAAAACACCTATGTTTATATTCTGACGTGTACTACATGTTTGTTTTGGATTTGGATCCTCTATGACTTCATGCTGTATTTGAAGAGAGAGTAACAAATACTATATATGAATAAAAATAAATATATAGGACCCATATAATAGGTATCACTCTTTCTTCAAATGCACCATGAAGTTACTATAAAGGATCCAAATATGTATTTTTCTGAATGCAAGTCTCATGCATACTTACATTGTCCTAACTACTATGGTTAGCTTGTGACATCTAAATCTAGAAGGAGATAAAGATGAATTGTTATGATATACTTCAGTTTCTTATACTTTATATTTGATCTACTAGGTTCATGATATATTTTGATTTTATCTTTTATTCCTAGGATCTTTTGATTTATTTCCTTTATTTATGTTTATCTATTTAAGTGATAATTATTACGTCATTAGGGTACTAGCAGGGCATATTAGCATAAATAGTTGTACCTGTATTAGAAGGTAGAAGATATGAAATAGAAAAAATAAAAAGGAGTTTCTCCTAAATATTTAGTGCTCTTCGCTATTTATTGTATTTGTGTACCAACAGTTTATGTGTTGTTGTTTTTATATACGCCCTCTCTACGTCGGACTACAGTCCGAAATCTTTATTTTCTATGTTATATTTTATTTATTTTAGTGGTTTATCTTATTAGTAACATCTTCATTAACGAAAATCGAATCTTGACATAGATTAGTTTGTTGAGCGTCATAACCTAGGACAATGCCTTATCGATTCCCACGAGCCCCCCAACCAAGAAAAAATAACATTGATAAAAATGCAATAATAATAGAACACATTAAAGTTAAAGTAGTAAAATTGTCAAATTAAATGGTCTCGTAACTTTTGGTTGACGTTGTTCTTAGTCCTTTAAGTTTTCTAAGTATCTAATCCATGTGGTCACAATTTATTTTGCACATAGATTAATAAAAGCATCTTCAGTGTAATTAAAAAATCAATTTTAATCTACTATTTTTCTTTAATACTCTTCTGGAATACATGGAGCTAATGATTCACAAGGCTTGTTACACTAAAATGAAATTTTAGAGAAATTAAACCATTTATATAAAAAAATAACTATAATTTGAGGCAGATAAAAAATTAATACCTGACTATTTTTTGAGAAATTTGGGGAACCACTTATTGTGTTAAGTTCATCGTAAATTCATTGTTAATCCACTTTTTTCTTGGATCAAGTAAAATTAATTATTTCTGAAATAGTAAAGAAATCTGGTTAATTCTCTCAAAAGAAAAAGAGAAAAAAAGAAAAGAAAAAGAAATCTAGCTAAAAGATCGAGAGAGAGAGAGGGGCAAACTAAACTATCATGTCTCAGTCCTCTGTACTAGTTGACACGCAATTATTACATTGGCAGCGATTTTTTCTGTCTCTGTCTTTTTCGAAAAGAATCCAAAGAAAAAATAAATAAAAGATTAAGAAATATCCATTGTCATTTCTTCCTATCAAGAAAAATAACACTCAACAAAGACGCACTGTACAAAATCATAAACCCTATAAATTGCTACTAGTTAATTTATTTATATTTCATAGTATCACATACATGTAATGTAACATCAGGGGCCCTGGCAAGTGGAAACCCACCATTATACAAACATATTTTATTTTTTATGTAATATCTATTCTTGTGGACCCCTCCCAATTTACTAATTAAATAATATCATAATTATATAGACATGAGGAATAGATCATATGTCCACCAATTACACTATTTTATATGCTCGCCATTTAAGTAACATGTCACATCAGCATAGTAGCTCATTTCATCATTTAATTGATTTATTTTTTCTAACCCCATATTTATTTGATTAATAATAAAATAAGGGTAAAATATGATATTTATATGTGTATGTAAATATAAATATGGGGTTAGAGAAAAGATCAATTAAATGATGAAGTGGAATTTCATGCTGATGTAGCGCACCACATAAGCAGTTGACATATAAATTGGTGTCCGTTAGTGCAATTAGGATCTTCTATTTCAAACGGTCATGTTTTATCTTGTATTACTTGTCATGTGTATATTTACGACGTTACTCTATACACGTGTCATGTATTAGAGATTTTAGAATATAAGATAAAATACGATTTGAAATAGAAGATCTCACCCACCATCACTAGCGGCGAGATGATCAGTTCCTCATAAACATGTAATCACTCACTTCACTCAGGCTGTGTTTGGATGAGTTTCTGCACAGCTGGTTTCAGACAGACTCAAACCGCAGCATGTATTTGTCTTTAATAGTTGCTGGAGGCTTAACACACATTTTTTACATTCCTAAGCTACTTTTACATATATTATATATAGACATCATGAAAATCTATGAATGATTGTGTACTTGACAGCTATTAATAATGAATTTGAGTTTATACACTATATATTATTCGGATAATGTTTGGTGGGTAGAATTTGCCCTGACAGAAAAAAAATATTCTTAAAATTTATTTTTTAAAATGTGATTATGTTTTATTTGTTGTTGTCATCATTTTTGTTAACTACCACTTTTTAAAATGTAACTGTTAACTATTATTTTGGATGATGTATTTTTTGTATCGTCTATTTTTTTTTTTACCAACTCAATTTTTATAATATTTTTTTAATTGTGATCCAATAGGATAGTAATTAAATATAAGTATAATTAGTAATTTAAAAATTAATTCTAAAAAATAAAGGGTAATTTTCTGTCCGGCGCCAAAAAAAGTCGAATCCATATCATTATCATGTATAGCTATAGCATATTAATGCTATACTGTTTCATGAAATAGACAAGTGATTCTCCCCAAAATCATGAAAACCCATATTGATGATAACACAGAAACTAAACGCAAGAATGATATGTAATGTAGGACGGGATTAGGTTTACCTGGTTTCTAGATAGACCTGTCTGTCTGGCCAAAAGATGCTTATCTGCGTCGCTTGGATACCTGATAAAGATAACACAAAAGAAAATGACTTTAGATTCATCACAATCTTTTACCTAAATTAACCACATAATTATATATATATATATATATCTTTATCTTTTTTGCTGCATGAGCGTCAGAATCTAAGAGGGATGATGCAGCAATGGCTACAGCAGTAAAGTATACTGCTGCACGCCCTGTTTTGTTTTTCTTTTTTACCATATTCATCGTACTTTCTCTCTTACCGAAGTGCTCCCTCCGACCAAAATTTACTATTTTTAATAATCCATGGATGCGTGTAACTATCATTTCATGACTTCATATACAGCTTTCGTTAGAATTAAGGACCTCATTCAATTTTCAGTTTAAATCAATTTTTTTTTTTACAAATTATTTTTATATTCAATTATTATCATATTGGATTACTATTAGAAAAAAAATGATAGTTCATGTGTAAAAATGAAAAAACATCACAAAAAATAGGTCATCCAAATTCATAGTTAACATTTGAATTTTAAAAAGTGACAAAAATGAAGCCGATAATCACATTTTAGAAAAATAAACTTTAACAATTTTTTTTTTTTTTTTTTTTTTTTATGTCCGGGCAGATTCTGTCCCGTCATCATTTCCCTAGAATTAATGCATGTGTGTTTTACTTTTTACCAGGGAAATTTTCAGTAAAAGATAGAGATGAAGAATGTATAAAGAAAATACAGCTTTTTCAGTAGGTATAAACAATAATGATCAAAAGTTTAAGCAGGAGTAGAATTGTGTTAACATAGAATTCCGGGATAATCATTAATTCCTTTTGTGATTACATGCTTTTATTGAGAATTGATATGCTGTATAGTACAAATACGATGGGCACCTTAATAAACTTTTAAATATTCTATAATTGCCATATTACAGGAATCTTACCAAGTGCTCATTGTAGTTGTGCAATATATTAAATTAAATATTACTCTATAGAATCTTTAATCTTTTATTTTCTCACGCTAACCCTTCAAGATCCTCATTATGAAGAAAACAGAAGTTGAAGATCTCAATAAAACTAAAATATGGACAAGCTAAGTACTACATGAAATAAAACATCAAAGTTAAAAAATCTAATTTCTTTTTTTTTTGTTTTGCTTTTGTTTTGTTTTTTAGTAATGGAGATACGTTGGTGTTTTCACACAACAAGAAAAAACAAACTAGAGATGGAAAAAAGATCTCTAATTACATTATATTCGTCACTAAACTTAAGTACGTAGCAGCGCATTTGAGACGAAATGTTTGCTACATAGATTTTTCCCATTTCTAAATTAAACTTAGTGACCACATTCCAGTATATAATATAAAATTAGAGACCAAATTACTTAAATAAATAGAGATGAATTATGCCTGTCTCTAATATTCGATTACTAATTAGTCTCTTAAAAAAATTGTTCCTCTCCTTCTCTATTTTGTTGTTACTTAATGACTTATATTATTCTTCACTAATTCAAAATTTGCTGTAGTGTTGATGTATATAACAATATTGATGTAAAACTTGGAAATTATGAAACCATTGAGGCAGGTTGTTTAATTTATCCATGAGAAAGAGTTGATTGTAAGAATATTACTGAATCAAAAGAAAAAACGTACGGGTTTAGAAAATGCTCAAAAAGCCAAGCCCTCAAAATGGCGACGGAGCGTTCCGGCAAGCCACGTTGAGGCCTCCAGGCTTCTTGTTCCATCTGACCAAATGCCCTTTGCTGCCTGAGGCTTTGTTCCAGCGCTCTCAGCCGCGGCGTTTCGCCTTTCGTCAGCCCCATGGCGCTGCTCTCTTTCTCCCCCAACATCTCGCAGCTGTGCTTCAGCTGCGCCGTCACCGCCTCTTTCAGGCACCGGAAATGCCGCGACATCGCCTTCTGCGCCAGGGAGGTGTACGGCGCTGCGGCGCCGTACCCCATTATCATGTCGAATGAGTTCACTACCATTTGCATTTGCTCGCAGTAGTGGTTGTACCTTCGTTCTACCTGCCAAGAGTTGTACGTTTTGATTATTACTCAACTGAGTCAGTGTGATTAAAGTTAATTTCGTAGAGGAACAATTATCAACATTTAATTTCTTATAATTAAATGATGGTTGGCTCAACATCGCAATCAGATGGAAACATTTCTCCGATCGGTGGTTAGTCACTCAGCTCGTAACCGAATTAAAATCCATTTTGCCCTAATTTTAGTGATTAGGTAGAAGAACAATTATATGTCTGAAATTCGCCGGGATTTTGGCAAGAATGATTGAGAGAGAGAGAGAGACTTGCCTCATCAAGAATGGATATTAGTTTGACCTTTCTTCTCTGATGTTCAAGTCTATTAGAAGACGATAAAGGAGGAAAATCTCTTGAACTCCCGCCGCCGCCAGAAGGGTTTTTATGGCTGCCAGTTTTGGTTTTGTTGAAGTGACCCCTACCAACACTACAAAATTCTTCCAACAAACCTTGAGCCGCCTTGGCGTATTTAGAATTCCTCAGATCCGCTCCGGCGCCACCCTGATACTGTGCCGGAGTTGAGCCAAACATGAGTTCCTCAGCCTTTGCCGACTCCAACGAAGACGAAAGCGACAAGGAAAGCCCTTTCCCTTCCACAACTTCAGTGACTTCGATAGGGTATGTGAATTGACCGAAAGCCCCGGCGGAGGCTGTGTGGGAATTATGGTTTGGAAGGAGACTGGAAGAAGCAGAGGGAGGTGACTTTTGCCGTTGGGGGTTCATGTGAAAAAGCTGCATGGCTGCAGCTGCATCATAAGAAGCAGTGTCGTCGACAACACTCTGATTGTGGCGGTGCTGAAACCAATCTGTCGGGTTTCTATAACTCTGCATTTCTGTAGCTGCACCGGAATGGAAATTGAACATCTCCGACAGTATGCCGGGGGCTTCGTAACCGGATCCGTCTTCTTCCATGCCGATTAGTGGTGGTTGGCCGAAGCCTGGAACCCTAAGTTTATCCTTTCGGATCTGTTCTGCTATCTGCTGTTGTTGCTGTTCATGCTGTGATCTCTCGAATCCATTCGAGAAATAGAAAATACCTTGGTGATAATCTTGGGACATAGAATTCAACAAATCATCTTCTTCATCATCATCTCAACTTCTTTGTCTGTCAATCCAACTTATTCATCCAAAAAATAAGTCGAAAAAGAAGAAGAAAAAGGGAAGTGAGGAGTAAAAGTGTAAGCATCAAATTAGTGTTTCTTATAGTGCATAGAAAAGCTAGATTCAGCTTTATCATTTCAAGTATACATGTACATACCTATTATAGTTGCAGGTTGTGAAAAAGGTACATAGCCCTCAGATATCGTTTTCTTCTGCAGTGTGATCCTCAAAAGAAATAAATAAATAAATAAATACAAATCTTCAGGACATGATTAATTCCTATCTCGTTGTTTCTGAGGCTGTCGTTTCTCCTTCTCTCTCTATCTTTCTCTTTCTATGTTTCCAGTGGATTTTCTCTGCAATCGCCCTCTCCTTGATAGATAGAAGGGAGAGAAAAGTAATATTTGTGCTTATTAAAAGATAGAGACCTCTTCTTATGCTGGGAAAAATTACCTTCTCGGATTGGGATCTACCACTCCTGTCCCACGATTAAGACTACATCGTTTTATGGAGAAAAAATATTTTCTCAAATTTTAATCGGCTCTGATCAAGTATGAAACCATATAATTTTGATGATAGAATAGGAGTAGTGATTGCGGACTAGAGGATCTTAATTGTTCCCTATCAATAAAGACTACATAGCATTTTGGATCTTCCACTGTACCACATAGAAAAATACAAAACTAGTACCGTAAATTAAAAAAAAAAATTAATTTTAGTCGTGTAAATTATTATTTTTCGATGAAATTTATCCTTAAATTGGATAATTAAATAAATTTATAGAAATAAAATTAAAATTTTATTATTTATAGAACTTTTTATAAACAGACCCTAAGTTATATGACTAGTCTTGAATTTAAAATTACATGACTAGTCTTGATTTTTTCCTCATGTCACACTAGTGCTCATTTTCATAAGGGCAAGTATAATTACTTTCATATTGTAAAATACTATAACAATTTTTGTTGGAGGAACCTCACGCTGAAGATACTTCTCCTTATAAATCCCACTGACATTTTTGATTTATTGAGTTGATTTATTTAATTCTACATTACTTTTTTTTTTTGAGGAACTAATTCTAAATTACTTATTTGTACAATTAATTTTTTTTAAATTTTTACTGACAAACATTGATTTTTGAAGTATGACTAGTTTTTTTGGGACAAAAGATTTTTGAAACGCGATTTTTTTCATTTCTTTTTGGAGAGAGTATTTGATACGGAAAAAAATCAATTTATATGAATTAAATTTGCTCAATTATGATTTCTAATTTACCATTTTTTATAATGAACTCTAATTTTTTATTTTGTCAAAGTTATATTTGATTTCGACAAAATTTCAATCACAAAAACATGCTGACGTGACGATTGGACTGCTAAAATAATAAGATAAATAAGAAATAAATTTGATTATATGCCCACCAGTGGAGACCAACTTATATGCCCACCACTTATGTGGCATGCCACATCAGCAAGGACCCATCATCATTTAATTTGATTTCTTTTCTTTTCCTACTTGTAGCACCACAAACATTTCCCAATAATATCTCCAAGCTTTTTTTTTTTTTTTTTTTTTTACAGTTTCTAATAAAATGAAATCAATTAAATGATGATGAGTGTTTGCTTATGTGGCATGTCACATAAGTAGTGGATATAAGTTGGTGTTTACTGGTGAACATATGATCAAATCGGAGATTAGAAATATCACAGCAACTTTTGGATTTTTAGCATTCCACAAAATTAGGCACAAATTCGACAAAATAAAAAAATTTAAGGTCATTATCAAAATTAATGAATATTAATTAAATCAAAATTTCCCATTCTTAATTACTAGAAACTTAAGGATGCGGACCCAAAGATGATGTGGCTATTTCTCCTACACCTCCTCTCTTTCACCTAAACCATGGCTTTGTGTTAAAAAAAAAATAGAAAGAAAGAAAAAGAAAAAAGTTTTATCCACCAACTTGACAAAGAAAATTTAGGAGAGCTTTGTTGATCCAGCTGAGGACAAAGATAAAATACCTGAATCATTAGTCACTATTTTGAAATGACGAGGTTACCCCTTCCTGTAATATGTGAATTGTACTATATTTGAGAAACATAGTACACGAACAAGAGGAGCTTTGATTAATGTTTTACACTTCAATAAGTGAAAATAAAGCACTGTGAATAACACATTTACGTACATTTCCCTCCATTTTTTTTTAATTATCGTTTTAGAATTAACTAGAATTTCCCGTCGTGCGATTCACGATTTAAAATATATTTATTTGTAAGAAAAATTAAAATTAAATAAATGAATAAAATAAAATTTATAACTTAAATTTTGTTAAATAAAGAATATTAAATTATAGAATAGCTTTTTATTTTATTATTTAAATTATTTATTTTATTTTTAGTTGCAACTCATATCCAATATAAATAGTACAACTCACAATATATATTAAAATCTAATCATAATAATCAACCAAAAACAATATTTAGTTCAAATTTAATATATTCTATAAAAATATTAGTATCAGATTAAATACTAAGAAAAGATGTTTGATTTTTATCTATTGCAAGTAAACAAATGAAGTTAAAAATAGAAAGAGTTATTTGTGTCTTTAGGATGTTGGAAAATCCAAAATATTAAAGCGATGGAAATAAATATATATAAAAAGTATATTTCTAAAAGTTTCCCACGCCGAAATATGTGTTCCCCCAATATTTTTTTAATTTTTGTTCTTTATAAAATATTTAATATTATCTCTGAATTTCGAAACTGAAAACTTGTTTTTTACTATTTGTTTACTGATGTAATATTCTAGGAAAATAAATGTATGGATTTTTTTATAAAATAAAATTAAGGTTGTCAACAAAATTAAATTAGCTAATTTTTTATTTATAAAGATTAGTTAATAAGTATTTATAAAAAAATAAAAAATTTTAAGAAATATTTATTTAATTTTTTAGATTAACGTGTTAGGTTTTACATAAAAAAATGGAAAAGAACCGAAAAGAATATTTGTATTTTAGTTTTTTTATTTTATTTTTTTCTAATAAAATAAATCAATAATAAGGTGTTACCTATAATATTTTATATATCAATCTGTATATAAAAAGAAACCCATTTAAAACTAACTTTAGTTGATTTTGCTATATATACATATCTTTTATCTTTTATTATATTAGTAAATGATTTAAACTTATCTATTTTTAGAAGGTGAAGATTGACGGGAAAATCTTTTAGTTTTCTCTTATAGAGGGTTCTCTTATAAAATAATATTTTCAGAATACAAAATACAAAAAAAGAATTAGATATTGTCAGAATTCTTAATACTTAAATAGAAAAAATAAAAATAGAAATAAAAAAATATTTTTTTCAGAAAAATTGTAGAAAAATATTTTCAGAAATATAATAGAAAATAGAAAATATATTTTCAGAAAATAGTAGGAAATAGAAGAAAATTTTAAAAATAAAAGAAAATTTTGAAAACGTTATATAGAATAAGAAATTTAATTTTCTTTTAAAAATTAAAATATAATTGTAAAAACTGTACAGAAATTTTATTTTTTTACACCTAAATTAAATTGTTACAATTTTATTTTAATTTTTGAAAGATAATTAAATTTCTTATTTTATATAATGTTTTCAAAAAAATTCTTCTATTTTGTACTAATTTTCTGAAAATATATTTTTATATTTTTTTAATTAAGAAAAATGTTTTCAGAAAATAATTTTCTACTATTTTTTATATTTTCTACTATATTTCTAAAATGATTTTTCTACTATTTTCTGAAAAAAATATATTTCTTTTTATATTTTTTTTTGAATTGGGTATTATGGATTATTAAAATATCAAAAAAAAAATTTATATTTTGCTTTCTGAAAATATGTTTTATATATTTTTATATTCGGATTTTTTTTTATATTTTGTAAATAATGTTTATTTTAACTCTTTTTTTTTTTAATTTGGCAGAACATGCCCATTAACTTGTCTGAGTTGGCACAAAAATTATCAGCTGCGGTACACGTAAGATGTCACGTCAGCGTCGTCTGAGCACGTGACCCTTCATGTGCCATTTTACTATTTCCGACGACTTTTGGGCATAAATTGCGCCACCCCCATAGTTAATGGATAACTTTTGTAATTTTTCCTTCTTGTTTATTGTGTTGTAAATATTTAAATTTCACTGAAATGAATAATTAATCAAAATCAATGTATAAAATAATATATATATATATATATATATATATATATATATATATATATAAAAATATATAT
>JAUEKW010102573.1:0-12344 GCA_032274785.1 Ajuga reptans
TTTTAATGAAGAAATTCATTAAAATATCTAGAACATAATTTTAATGAGATTTAAATAACACAACACTTTTTTACAATACAATAAAACTGTTGTCAATTAAATTTTTTTTGGCTTGACAACGGTTTCGCAAAACTGTTGACATTAGTGTTGTCTATTGGAGTAAAGCATTGTTAATAGACAACATGTTTGGGGAACTGCTGATAAAAGCATTGTATATCTGTAAAAAAAATGCTAATAGACGACAGATGCTGAAAACCGTTGTATAACTATTGTCTATTAGCGTGTCTTCTCGCTAATAGACAACATATTATGGAAAAACTGTTGTTAATTCACGAATACACAACACTTCTAGAAAAAACTATTTTTTTTACTGTTTTCTATTAATGAAATTGTTGTAGTGTCATTTGAAATCCAATATCAGTATCTCATATATAATATAACATAATAACACATATCGTAAACACTTCACACCCGCACACGTACACTACACGCCTACATGTTGGGAATGTTCAATCTCATGCTCAATCCTACATGGCAGCCTCTCTGCCACCTTCGCACACCAAGACAGATCAGCATCCACATGGCAGTCCATGCAGCAACTATTGTTCTCCAAGTAAATTGATCAACTGGTTAGTGAACTTGACTGGTGCTCCCATTAATGAAGGAGAAGGATAGATTCAAAAGCTGTCCAACATTGTAGGAAACAAACAAATAAGCTGTAGCTTTCATCTGTAAAGTTGCAGACAAGATGCTGATATGAATGCTATTGTAATGCCACTTGTCTTGATCAAGTGATTCTAGTTGTAGTGTTGTGTATTTATATGATTGTTAGCCGCCTAGCTAAACCTAGTTGATAGCATGATACTCTTGTATAAATATAGATACTTGTAACACCTTTCAATGCAATGAAACAGTAATAATTTTGAGCTCAACATATCATCTTTACACTATGCCTTTCTTAGCTAGGTTGGTTATTTTCTGATATGGTATCAGAGCAGGTCTTAGGGCCTGTTTCTGTATACCTCGCTTCCATATCCTCTCATTTCCTTCTTCATAATTTCCTACCATGGCTACTGAAACAGCAGCAAACACTTCCAACTACTCTTTCTCCAACTGCACCAAGTAGCTCTTCTAATCCAGTTGTTCAACTTCAAAGCCAGCTGATATCTCTTAAACTTGATGAGTCCAACTACCTTATATGGAAGCAACAAGTTCTGAATGCCATTCGTGGATATGGCCTTGAAAACCATGTCATTGGATAAGAGACTCCACCACCACAGAAAATCACAAAAACCACTGGAGAAGAGCTGAATGCAGAATACATCTGCTGGAATAAGCAGGATCAACTTCTTGCTTCATGGATCCTATCATCACTATTATACAGCATCCTCACCCTCATGGTGGGATTAAGCACATCCAAAGAAATCTGGAAAACTTTGGCGATCAACTTGATCAAATTGCAGCTTCACAATTTGAAGAAAATTGGAGATTCAATTGGGGAATTCTTAAGCAAGATGAAGAGTTTCTTTGACATATTGGCTTTTGCAGGCCAAGCTATTCCTAAAGCAGATCAAATACTTTAGATCCTTGGAGGATTAGGGACAGAATATGATTCTGTCATGGTAAATATTGCCTCAAGAACTGATCCCATGAAAGTTCCAGAACTGCAAGCTCTTCTCTTGAGCTTTGAGTCCATATTGGAAAGAAATCATCCCAATCTTGTCAACACTGATGGATCTCAAATGAGTTTTAATGTTGTCACTCAACTCAACAAAGGAGGCAATTTCCATCCACAATTATCAAGGAAGAGGCAGAGGTATAACTATTTTGCTGCAAACAACTATCAGGGAGGAAGAACTAGTGGAAGAAACAATATAGGAGGAGGAAACTTCAGTGGTGGAAGAAATGGTGGAAGATTCACTCAGAATAAAGTCACTTGCCAAATCTGCTTTGTCCAGGGACATACAGAAGACATATGCTAGTATATGGCAGACACCTCATACAATCCTTCTAAAAAAAACCAGCTTGACAATCATCAACCAAATATTAGGAATCCTTCTCTGAATCTTGTTAAGGTTCCCAACTATCCTGTTGATGCTGGTTCTAAGACAAGATGGCCCCCTGACACAGGTGCTTCTGACCATGTAGCAAATGATTTCACCAATCTTAATCTGAGCAACATGAGTGAGTATCATGGCAGCTCTAAAGTGCAGATGGGAAATGGTGAAGGTGAGTGTATAACACATATTGGTAATACTCTTCTCACATATTCTAATCATTCTAGAGCCTTCATTCTTAGAAATCTCTTGCATGTCCCTAATATCACTAAAAGATTGTTGAGTGTTTCTCAGTTTGTTTCTGATAATGGTGGATTCTTTGAATTTCACCCCTCTATTTTTCTTATTAAGGACCAAGTAACTCGGGATGTCTTACTCCAAGGGACTCTTAAGGATGGACTCTACCACTTCAACCTTCAACCCTACAAGCTCAAGTCACAACACATCTCAACCAACACAGCTCATGCTTCTGTTTCCAAGACTTTCAGCTCTAGTTTTAATTCCAATGTACTTCCTGTTTCCCTAAGCAAAAGTTATAGTTTAAATATTTGGCATCAAAGACTGGGTCATAGTAGCTATGATATTGTAACTAGGGATCTGCAAGATTGTAATGTTTCCTTTTCAATGAAAGAATCTGATGATTCACTTTGTCAATCTTGCTTGTTAGCTAAAAGTCACAGGTTTCCTTTTCCTGATTCAACCAACATCTGCACTTCTCCCTTCCAACTTGTTCACAGTGATTTGTGGGGTCCTGCTCCCACTAAATCTAGAAATGGTTTCACCTATTACATCAACTTCATTGACCATCACACAAGATTCACTTGGATTTATCTGTTGAAGTTCAAAACTGAGGTTACTGCTGCCTTTGTTAACTTTCTAAGCATGATAAAAACTCAGTTTGGTACTAAATTAAAGGCTCTACAAAGTGATGGGGGAGGAGAATTTCAAGCTTTGAAAGCAATTTTACAGAAAAATGGAATATAACACATGATTTCATGTCCTTACACCCCTCAGCAAAATGAGATTGCTGAGAGAAAACATATACACATAGTTGAGATGTGATTATCTTTCCTTGTTCACTCACATCTACCTGTTCACTTTTGGGATGATGCTTTTGTCTATTCTATTTATACCATAAAAAGAATTCCTATGAAAATCTTAAGTTATAAATGCCCACTTAAGCTCTTGTACAAACACAAACTAGATTATCACAGACTTAAAGTCTTTGGTTGCTTATGCTATCCCTTTATCAGACATTTCAATAAGCATAAGCTCCAAATGAGATCATCTCCTTCAACTTTCATTGGTTACAACAATTAATATAAAGGATATGAAGTATTGCTTCCAAACAAAAGAGTGATCATCACTAGAGATATGTTCTTTGATGAACAAACTCTTCCATATGCTGATAGTAAATTGAATCCTATTCCCAAACCAGTCTCCTATCAAGGAATTCTGCCAAATCCACCAGTAACTCAGATGATTCATAATTTGGAAGCTCATGTTGAGTTTCCAGATCATTCAGAACACTGTACTTCACACCACTCTGATGATCAGAATTTTCCTGATAGTCAAGCTGACAGTGAATCAAGCTCCACCCCTCATGATGATCCTCCTCAATCACCAACTGCTGATAATTTTATTTATGAAGCTCCAGTTCATCATATGGTAACCAGATCTAAGGCTGGTATATTCAAACCAAAGGTGTATGCTGCAGATGCATTGATGCAGAAAGAGCCAAAATCATTCAAAGAGGTAATTCTTGATGAGAGATGGAAGAAAGCTATGAAAGCTGAATTTGATGCCCTTATCAGAAACAAAACCTGGAAATTAACTGCTCTTCCTTCTAGAAAGAACTTGGTAGGTAACAAATGGATTTATAAAATCAAGATAAATCCAGATGGAAGTATATCCAGATATAAGGCAAGATTGGTGGCACAAGGTTTTTCTCAATCACTAGGACTGGATTTCTATGAGACTTTTAGCCCAGTGGTTAAGCCAACAACTATAAGAGTTGTCTTACCATTGCTGTCTCAAGGGGATGATCTATCAAGCATTTAGACGTGGAAAATCTATTCCTAAATCGTTAGCTGATTGAAGAAATATACATGAGACAACCACCTGGATTTGAAGTTCAATCTGAAGATGGTGGTGAACTTGTCTGCAAGCTATCAAAGGCATTGTATGGTCTTAAGCAAGCCTCAAGAAGTTGGTATCTCAATGTGAAAGGTATGGTTTTAAAATATGGTTTTAATGCCTCTAAAGGTGACAATTCTTTATTTTGCAAAATTCATGGATCTGTATTCATTTACATTTTGATATATGTGGATGATATTCTCATTACTGGAAATAGTAATTCTAAGGTCTCTAAGGCGATTCAGCAACTCATTAGTTGCTTCTCTCTCAAAGATTTGCAAGAAGTAAAACAGTTCTTGGGTATTGAAGTTAAAAAGACGAAACAAGGATTGCATTTGTGTTAAAAGAAATACATCAAACAACTCTTGCTAAGAGCATAAATGTCAGAAACAAAAGGGTTGGCAACACCTATGGTTACTTCACCTCAGTTGTCTAAGTATGATGGTAATCCTCACTCTAATGGTTTTCTTTACAGAAGTGTTATAGGTGGATTGCAATATGTTACCATCACAAGGCCATAAAGCTCATTCGTAATGAATAAGGTCAGTCAATATATGTCTGCACCTCTTGACACTCACTGGAAAGCTGTAAAGAGAATCCTAAGATACTTAAGTGGAATTGATGATTATGGACTGCACATTCAGAAGTCAGCAAATTACAATATGATTGGGTTAAGTGACTCAGATTGGGCAACTGATGTTGATGATAGAAAATCCATCACAAGATTTTGGGTGTTTCTTGGAAGTAATCTGGTCTCATGGAAATCAAAGAAACAACAGAGTGTATCCAGCTCAAGTACTGAATCAGAATACACAAGTCTTGCTCACTTGACTGCAGAAATTATGTGGTTGAAGTCATTGTTGTCTGAGCTAAATATTCCTATTGCTCTTGCATCTAATCCTATATTGCATGTGAACTAAACATGTGGAATTTGATCTACACTTTGTCAGTGAAGAAGTTTCTTCAGCAAGGCTTCAGGTTTCACATGTTCCCTCTCAAGATCAAACAACAGATGTTTTAACTAAACCTCTTAGCAGACAATTCTTCACTAGATTAAGAAGCAAGTTGCAAGTAGCTTCTTTATCCCAGCTCGAATTGAGGGGGGATGTTGAGAATGTTCAAGCTCATTCTCAAGCCTACATGGTAGCCTCTCTGCCACCTTGGCACACCAAGATAGATCAGCATCCACATGGCAGTCCATGCAACAACTCTTGTTCTCCAAGTAAAGTGATCAACCGGCTAGTCAACTTGACTGGTGCTCCCATTAATGAAGGAGAAGGATAAATTCAGAAGCTGTCCAATATTGTAGGAAACAAACAAAGAAGCTGTAGCCTTCATATGTAAAGTTGCAGACAAGATGCTGATCTGAAGGCTATTGTAATGCCACTTGTCTTGATCAAGTGATTCTAGTTGTAGTGTTGTGTATTTATGTGATTGTTAGCCGCCTAGCTAAACCTAGTTGATAACATGATACTCTTGTATAAATATAGATACTTGTAACACCTTTCAATGCAATGAAACAGTAACAATTCTGAGCTTAACATATCATCTTTACACTGCCTTTCTTAGCTAGGTTAGTTATTTTTCTGATACCACACACATACACTACACGCCCATATTCATGTACATATGTGATACTTACACACAAGACTTTTTTTTTTCTTTTTGTGAAAAATAAGATGAAGAAAAAACAAACAATTCAAATCTATTCATTTCAAACTAAACATCCAAAAAAAGAAAGAAATTAAAACAAGTGAATTTTCAAATACAAAGGATTTAAAATTAACCCATTATAAATAATCTTGATTTACAAATTCCTCCATCCAAACGCAACCTAAGAATCTAACTAATAGAAATTTTCCCAGGCTCCTGGCTCAAGATGTTGGATTGGGGAGGTGTATTTGAGCAATGCCTCAAAAAAATAGAGATAGTAAAGTCAATATAAGAGCTAAACTATTTCTCCATAAGATGAAATTGCCCCTTATTCAGTGCTCACGGTCTATGAAAATCATTTCTCACGATACAACGACTTATTACTTGATATTTTAAAATTACTCGATATTCCCAAACTTTCTTAGATGACAGATGAGAAGAACAACAATTACTAGAATGTATTAATGTAGAATATAGTGGGGTGAGTTGGAATGTAAATTCGGAGGCCTATTTATATTGATCGAAGAGTTGTGGTATCTTTTTACAAATGTCACATTTTGAACCCGGTGGCACACATTTTGCTGACTGAACCGGTTTGCGCAGGTTTGGTGCTTTTGCACTTGTTGGACATATCTGCATGTGCGAGCAATCGACTTGATTAGATCTGTGTGCCCTCGCATAGACGCGACCCATGCCACGTACCCGGTGCACACCATCTTGATCCGTGAACTAACCACATCTCTGGATTGTGATCTGCATTGCCTCGAGCCTGCCGAGACACTAGTTTAAAACATTTTTCAAAAATTAAGGCTGACCGAACCGGTTTGCGCTGGTTCGGCCCTTTCACACCCATTCTCAAAATTTGCACCTCTGAGCCACTGACCTGACCTGACCAGATATGTGCGCATAGATCCGACTTGTGCTGCATACCTGGTCAACACCACCTTGACCTACGAACTCGCCACATCTCTGGATCGGGATCCGCACTGCCTCGTGCCTACCAAATCACTAGTTCAAAATTTTTTTTCCTTAAACTTTAAGGCTCCTCTAGTTCCTCACCAAGTCAATGGTGCAGACCTTTTTTTTCCCAAACTATAAGGCTCATCCTATATGACACGTACGTACCTCGAAATCGCCCAGTGCGACAATTACGATGTGCATGTGCGCTTAATGCGGCAAGTGCATGTGCGGACTAGTAGCATTTGAGTTAGGTTAAGGCTAGCAACAAACACTACTAAGTTGTACCATAGGAGGATTACACTTGATTACTCCTTATCGAAGTGTTTATACTAATAAAGTGTTCAAGTTTTCCTTTTTTTTCTATGTGGTATATGTCTTCCCATATTTTCCTACCGCTCTTCAATTTTCATGTTTTAAGTTGCTAACTTTAGGCATTCATTTCTCATTGACCGAATCCAGGTTTGAAAAAATAAATACACTAAATTCATTTACTCAAAATATAGGTTATGGTTTTGCAACTTATTTTCATGTTTATTAAATAAAATATCAGGTTAAAATTACTCAAAGACTGGTAACACCAACCTGTCCAAAACTAATTTCTAACACAAGAGTTGTTGAGGCCCACTGAAATATCCCAAGAAAGGAGAAAAGAGAAAAATGAAAAACAGAGACATTCTAAAATTGATTTACCCTGAGCATTGATAAATGTCTTCTTAAAATTTTAAGAATAAAAATGATTTTTTTTTATAGATGTGAGTTGCGAGGAGTTATATTTCACTTTATACTTTCCTCTACCAGTTAAAATCTCTCTCTTCATTTTTTATTTTTTAACAAAAAAATTTATAAATAAATTTTCTGAATCAACTTCATTGTTGATGAAAAATATATCAAATTAATTTTTATTTCACGATCTTCAATTAGACATCCATATTGCATAAATAAATAAAATAATAAATTTTAAATATAAAATATTCTTTTATTAGGTTAATTGTGACATACTTTGATACTCAAAATATTTTCATATAAAAAATTACGAGAGTATTCAAGAAAATTACATATATTTTTTCTTTCACAAGTTTATATTTTAATAATTTTTTTAGATTTTCAGAATTATTTTGTTTTGATGATAAATTAATAAAATGATACAAATTTGTTGGATTTATATTAATAAAATATATGGGGTATATGTTTTCTAACAAAATTTTATGCATGGTATGAATAATTTGATTCACTTTTTATTAAACTAGATTTAAGACATATTGCCTACATAAAAAAATTAACTATTGATATTTACTTAATTTAAATATATAAAATATAGTATCTATATATATTTGACTTGTAAACATTTTATAATGTTGTATAGTAACTAGAAATTTTCCATCGTGCGATGCACGATTTGAAATATATTTATTTGAAAGGAAAAAATAAAATCAAATAATAAAATAAAATAAATTGAATAATTTATTTTTTTAAATAAAAAAAATTAAATATCTAATAATTTTTTATTTCATCAAAAATTTTTTTTTTTAATCTATCTCTATTTTCAGTTCAAACTCAATATAAATAAACTGAATAATTCAATATAGAATAAAATTGAGGTTTTCAAAAATAAATAAAATTGATCTTTTTTATAAATATTAGTCAATAAGTATTTGTAGAAAAAATATTTCTACAGTATCGTCACCGCAGTAGAGTTTAACCACCAAGTTCGGGATGGATTGGTGTGGTTCCTCTACGCCTAGGACACCAGAATATCGAACAATGAACGAAGGTCCCCACAATTGATGATTCATGGGAGATTTGGTATTTTTGAACCATGAAACGCTCGGTTTCCATTTCAGTTGTAAGTGCAGCCAACGTGCTATTAAGCAGCTACATTCTTCTAGTCCTATGGGAGATCCTTCCATTCGTTTGTTCCCAAGTTAGGAATGCCGGTGCCAGTGGTTGTTGTCGAAAATAACCCTCATAAGGGGGTCGCAACACTCGCTACGTCACTACAAACTACAAAAGGGATAATGGGTAACCCCACCATTACCTACTTCATTTATGAATTTCATAGTAATAGAAATACATGTCCTACCAAGACAGAATTTGTAATTTGCCGGCCTCATGTACGAGGATCCCTCATAAGCATCCATGGCTGAATGGTTAAAGCGCCCAACTCATAATTGGCGAATTCGGTTTTCTATTGTAACAACTAGGGGTTTTGAGGCCTTCAGTGAGTGGGAAGCCAAAGCTTTCAGCACAGAGCTTTTTGGGGTCTTAGTTAGTCGTTCTACTTCTGTCGACAACTTTTAAATATTCAAAGGCGGAAGTACGAAAAAGTATTGGCAAAGTGCTTTCTATTGGCATCGCATGCAGGGTCTTTTTTCTGTCTTGGCAAGGCAGTAAGGTTTGTGAACCAGATCCCCACTATAGGCCAAGCATCTAGGAAGAAGTGTAAAGAACGAGAGTTGTTGAAACTAGCATATTGGAAGATCAATAATGCTTAACACATGCAAGTCGGACGGGAAATGGTGTTTCCAGTGGCGGACGGGTGAGTAACGCGTGTAGATTTTCTTTCTTCCATTAAGAATATAGACAATCAAGAGAAAGCGACTAATTCGACTTTCTAATAGAGTCGTTAGTTCTGCTACTTTAAGTGTCCTAGAATCTTGCTGCATCAAAAACCAAATCGCAGGCTTCGGATAAAAAACGAGCAGCACACTTTTCCAATTTGACTAGATGCGACTACTCAAGAGATAGAAGCTAAAGGAAAGCATCTTGAATCGCAATCTTTTGGCTCAACTTTATCCAAGTTTTGCCGAGGGAGTAACCCCATTTTTTTACCTTGAATTGGTCAAAATATGCAGAATTTCTTACTTTTCATGGAGGAGGGAAGGGTACTTCCCTCTGAGGGTAGGAAAATCATGATCGGGATAGCGGCTATGGGGCTGTTAATTTTTTACCCAGACCCAATAAAAATCCAACTCCTATTACATCCACAAATCTAATCTAAACAATTGTCAAATAATTACATGTTTCTGGATGTATCTTACTTTAAAATATGCAATATAGCTGTCAATTAAAAGACCATGAAAAAAAATTAATTTAATATATTTTACATAAAAGATGAAAAAGAATCAAAAAAATTATTTATGTTTTAAATATTTGATTTTTTTATGAAGTAAGTCAATCATAAGATGTTACTTATAATTTTTTTATATAAGAAAATTGCTAAAAAAAATTAAATTTGGAACTTATTTTGGACATGATATTATTATATACACATATCTCTTAGTATATTATTAGTGTTTGAGTTTACTTTTTTTGGCAGGAAAAATGGACGGAAAAATTCCTTTGATTTCCTCTTATAGAATGTTGTATTTTATTATATAGTAAGATATTATAATTTTTTAATGTTATAACATTTTCTATTTAATGCATTACACGGACAGATATTTAATGTATTATAAAAAGAATATTAGGTTAGAAGAACTAGTTTTGGTCATTACCTCAGTTTCCTAGTTTGTACCACGACTTTATGTGCATGATCTGTGGCTACAAATGTCAGCGACAAACTCTCACAGCAATTTTGGATTTTCTCTATACTATTTATTACATATATTATCTCCTGTTTGACAGATTCATCCATATTCTATCTTCTCTTCTCAAATCGGTGCATCTAAATAATTGAAAAGGGAAATTCTACACTCTTGTGAGCACCGTCTTTACTCCGTAAGATATGTAATATGTTACATATTTGAAAAATGATTGGAAAAATATTATCATAGTAAATTTGTATGAAATGGATACCGTGCAACGGAGAAACAAAGTATTTTTTTACTTCTCATCCAATCAATTTTTTTTTTCTTTTTCCCTCAAAATTTAAATTTCTAATAACGTTTTCGTCTCAAATCGACTTTTGATAAAAGATATACCAACCATCTTTTCAAGATCTTCGATTTGCCATTCACAATGTATATATATAAATTAATATTGACTTTTAAGTGTAAAATAGTTTTTAGGATGATTATGATATATTTTGATTTTTAAACATTTGTTTATAAAATAAAAATGTGGCATAATTTCAAAAATAATATTTTTGATGTATTAAAATTATTTACTTTTTGTAAAAGATTAAAGTTATTTACTTTAATTTTACTAACTTGATAATTTTTGGATAGTTTGAATTGTTTTGTTTAAAAAGAAATTGATACATAAATTTGCTAAGTTACATTTTAAAGTAGGAAAAGCGTAGATATAATTTTAATTTGTTGATTGAATTAGTTTGCTTATAATTTCTTTTGTATTTTGTGAAAATAAAATTAGGTTAACTAGAAAAATAATAAGTCGATTATTTTTTATTTGAACATGACATGATAATATAGTTTACCACTCATATACTTAAGTTACTAATATGTTTGTGGCTTCTTACATTAATATATGTGGCTTTCAAATGATAATTATTCAAAAATATTTGACATTGATGACATAATACGGAGAGAAATGAATCAAATTTCAAGATTGTAATTAAAACTTTATTAAAAAAATTCGATTGTATGAAAATCTAATTGCATGGTAGTTTCAATTTATGATAATGAAATGTATTAAAAGTAAAAATATAAAAATTTGAATAAACAAAATTTATGAAAATAAAAGTGGTAGTTTCAGTTTGTGATAATGGAAGATATGAAAAGTAAAAAAAAAATTACATGTAAAAAAGGATATGGGAGGAGGAAGAAAGATAATTGGATAATAAAATATTGACTCTCGATTTTGTATTCTCAAATAGTATATAGACGGATAATTTTATTACATATTATAGTTATAATAGAAAAAGTATTCATCCCGTGCATCGCAAGGATGGACATCTAGTTTAGCTAAAAAAATAAAATTCTTTTTTATGTAAAATATATAATATTTCTGTTTGAAAACATATTAGTAACATTTTTGATATGCAGTTTATACAAAAAATTCCAAAAGTCGAATAAACTCTATTCTTAGTAGGATTTTTTTTAATATTAGTTCTTTAAAAAAAACAAAAGCATGATATTTATATATGTTCAAAGACAATTGTGAGTAAGTACCTAAAAAACGGTTATTAAGGACTAATAACCACCTTGATGTGACTGTATTTTTAGTTGGGATAGAGACACGTGTAATCACAACCAGAAATTTGTATTTTAGTGGAAGGTGAAAATGTACTAGTCAAAAATACACCAAGTAATGATAACAAAGTAAAATCTCGTTTTATTGAACGCTTTGCGTGTGAAAAGAGTATTACAAGTGTTATGCTTTCTTTTTTCTCTCTTGTATCAAAAGTCCCTTCCCTAATGGGGGAATGAGGGTATTTATAGAGGTTTGTAAACCGCCATACAAGCTGGTGGGCAGCTCGGTTGTATGCGTCGGTTACGGGCTGCAGCTCGGCATGGGATTCCCCTGTCGGGCAAGGTGAGCTTCGGGTTTCGTGGTCCTTTGAAACGGGCTCGACCTGCGGACAGGTCGTGGAGGGTGAAACGAGCTCGAGTTGCGACCCCAGGTCGTGGCCGTAATGCC
>JAUEKW010102684.1:0-12344 GCA_032274785.1 Ajuga reptans
TTCCACATAAGGTCCTTTTATAGAGGTATACAAACTAGGGTTTACAATACATGGAATAAAGTAAAATACCTAAATTATCCCTCATCAATCACTTTTGATAAAGGCATACTAATGTATTTTTCCTTCAACATGATTCAACTTATTGAAATCAAATTCTATCCTTAAAACTCTACTCTCACTTTTCACTTATTTACCAATGGAAAAAACATTCCCTTTCTCACCTAATCCGTAGAGGTGGAAAGAGTGACTGACGACTCATCACTTCTCCCACAATTAACGGTGATAAATTTTAAATATTATTTATGGTTGACTACTGTTGAACTTTTTTATTTAACTTTTGGAGATTGACCATAAATTTTAAATATTGTTTATGTTTGACAATTGTTAGATTTTTTTATTTAACTTTTAGAGTTTATTATACGTAGCCTTGCAAACTTGCAGACTATATTTTATATTTAAAAGATGTTGAAAATGGGATGAACTCAAAAAAATGGAATATAGCCTAATGGGATGAACTCTAAAAATGGAATATAGAGCTATATTCAAAGTCAAATATCTATAGTTAGTATAATTTTGTTCATTTTGGGCCAACCTAATTCAGATTTGTTTTTGGATCTTATTTCAAAAGGCTCATACCAACGAAAAAGTCTTTTTAATCTAATAAGTCCACCATGATCTTTTTCGTATTTAATTGATGTGGAACTTCGGCTGCACCTAGAGCCCCAAAAGATCCCATATTTTGGTAAAATTCCAGCCCCTTGCTCTAATATTTTTAAGATAAAAAAAAAAATCAGCCTTCTTTCACGACAATTCTGGATCTATCATTGAATAAAATGATCTAAGTTCTTTTTACACCGAAAGTTATAAATTATCATCTATTTGTTTTTGTTTCAATTTACCATTGAACTTGTGATTTGTTGGAAATTGCAATATGGAAGAAACTTAAGTCGTTCATAAATACACATATATGCAGGAACGGAACAGGGGGCGGTGGCCCTTACCCCCTTAATTTTCAAATTTTTATAGAGAGTATACATATATACTTCATTTATTTGAATAAACGAATAAATTTCTAAGCTTGTTTTATAGATGAACAAAAATTGAACATTGGCTCGCAAACAAGCTCATCGAACACCCAGTTAATAATAATAACAGCAACAACAACAACAACAACAATAACAACAACAACAACTAAACCAACAGTATTCATACTACATATGATCTAATATTCTTATATTACTTGTTATTCTAGTAAGCATTTCGTTAAATTTATTTATTTGTATGGAGATTTAAAAAAAAAAATCTATTTGATGTTCGTGAACTAAGTAATTAGTTGTTTATAAGCACAAATGCTCATCGATATAGTTCAACCCATTCACGAGAACAAAATCAAACACTCTCAAAACACCTTGGCTTGACTCAAGTTTAATAAATGATAAACGAACCAAACACAAATACCTATAAGCTCGGCTCGTTTACACCTCTAGAGCAAGTATGGTATCCTGTATGGCATTTAGGACAGTCAACTCCGCTAATATTTTGTTATTGACTTTTTGTTCCTATTGTCGCCACTCCTCATGAGTTGCTTTATTGACTATTATGCAATGTCCACAAAATTTCCAACCACATTCGAGGAAACTCTGATTTCACATATGTACAAAAAAATCCATTCACACATGATCTCTCTAACAACCTCTTCACCAATCTCTTATCCATCATTTTATTTTCTCAAAAAAATACAATAAAAATAATCTCTGATCATGAAATATCTCATATTCATTCCTCTAATCTCCATCTTTTTCATCTCTCAGATTGTTGCCCAGCAACCCTACATAAAGAAGGCCGCGTCATCATGCAACACTAGAAACACTTCAACTTCTGCTCTGGGCTACACCTGCAATGGCCTAGCCTCGACCTGCCAAGCTTACCTCACTTTCCGAGCTCATCCTCCGTTCGACTCGATCTCCACCATATCCAAACTCTTGCTCGTAAGTTCATCGCAAGTTTCTCGACTCAATTCATTACCTGAAAATGCGATATTAGAAACAAACCAGATGGTTATTGTTCCCATCACATGTTCTTGCTCGGGGCAGTACTCTCAGGCCAACGCTTCCTATGTCACCGAGCACTATGACACGTATTTCTTGATTGCAAACAACACTTTCCAGGGGCTAACGACCTGCCAAGCCCTCCGGAATCAGAACAGTAATCTCACCAGGAAATTGTATTCCGGTAAACAGATTACCGTTCCGTTGAGGTGTGCTTGTCCTACCAAGAACCAAAGTGAAGGTGGTGTGAAGTATTTATTGAGTTATTTGATCACCTGGAGACAGTCTGTTTCCAGAATAAGTAAACTTTTTGAGGTTGATACTGGAGAAACTCTTGCAGCTAATGTATTGTCTGAACAAGATCACACCATTTATCCGTTCACTACTCTTCTCGTTCCCCTCAAGAATCCACCTTTAGCGTCCCAAGTTACATCCCTTTGGCCTCCAACGCGTTCTGCTGGTGGTGGCTCAGGCGGAAAAGGGATATATGCTGTGGTTGGCATCGTCGGAGGTCTTGTTCTTGCAGCAGTTATCATTGCCATTGTTTTCTGCTCGTTCTTTGTTGAAAAGAAACGAAAACCTGAACCTGTAACAACATCAGAGAACTATAAATCTGGCAAGAATACAATCAAAGAGGAGGAAAATCAAGACTCTCAGAAGTACTTTCTGGAAAGCATATCAAGAATATCTGAGTCTCTCAAAGTTTATACCATTGAAGAACTTAAAGCTGCAACAGAAGATTTCAAGCCCAGTTTCTTGATCAAGGGATCTGTTTATCGAGGAATGATCAACGGGGATTTTGCTGCTATCAAGAAAAAGAGTGGAGATGCTTCAAAAGAAATGAGTCTTCTGGGAAAAATTAACCATTTCAATCTAGTCCGTTTATCCGGTGCTTGTTTCAACCAGGGCCATTCGTATCTTGTTTACGAATACGCTGCCAATGGATCTCTCAGAGATTGGATTCATCAAAATAGAAGACAGAAGGTTCTGAACTGGAACGAGAGACTACAGATTGCTCTGGACGTAGCCACAGGGCTAAACTATCTGCACAACTTCACTATGCCTCCACTCGTGCACCACGATCTGAACAGCAGCAATGTTCTTCTTGATCAAGATTCTAGAGCCAAGATCACGAATTTTGGCCTGGCAAGATCAGCAGAGGGGCAGGAAGGTCAATTTGCATCGACAAAGCACATTGTTGGGACGAAAGGTTACCTGGCTCCTGAGTATTTGGAGAATGGAATGGTCTCTCCAAAGATTGACGTGTATGCATTCGGAGTCCTCATGCTGGAGATTCTCACAGGAAAAGAAGCTTCTTTGCTGTATGAAGAAGTAAATATACATTTATCAGAAATTTTAATTCCAGTTCTACAAGGAGATGGACAGACAAATCTGAGAAACTTGATGGATCCTATGCTGCATAAAAACTATCCTACAGAGATTGCCCTTTTAGTGCTCAGATTGATCGATAGTTGTCTCAAGAACGATCCATCAGATCGCCCGAGCACAGCTGACATTTTTCAGTCTCTGTCAAGAATTTCGACATCTGTTTTATCTGCAGAATGGGCAGTCAGCATATCAGAACCATATCATGTCTGAATGGCTACCTATGTGTACAGTATTTGCAGCTTCAAGTTTTGTCCTTATTGTTCCCTATATAAATATAACCATAAGCTGAAAAACAATATATGTACTGGAAGTTAAGAACTTAAAACACTAAAAATCTGATAATTTTATCTTGTCCAAACATAATGGTTTTATTGAATCGACATACATGAAAAATAATGTATAAAAATTGTATGGTTTACGGTGTAGGAATGATGAATGAAATAAGAGATGATAACGGGTTTGATTCGGGACAAATTTTGGTCCAAATCAAGGACCCGTTTGACCAGATTTAGACTCGACCCACAACTGTTTCGTCAAGAATAATTGCAATCCTTGGGCGGTAGGCAATACGTAACATAAATCACTAAGAAACAAGACCAACAAGTAAACTTTAAGACATTGCTTAAAGTTCAATCATGCTATATAGAAAGAGCAACTGTTGGCTGGCTTGTACATTTGTTATGGTCCCCATTAGAAGATAACGTTGAGTGCACACCAAAAGCACCCAAGCACCAACCTTTTGTTATATAGGTGTACCAAGAGCACCAAAACCAGATATGGCTTCAAACGCTTGTACCTTCCGAAATCTCACCTTAGTCCTGATCATCTTCTACTCAACAGCAAATGCAATTGATTTTAATTATCCTGCAGTTTTCAACTTCGGAGACTCGAATTCAGACACTGGCAACTTAGTTGCAGGCCTTGTCGAACGTCTTGACCCGCCAAACGGGCAAACTTACTTCCAGAAACCGTCAGGGAGGTTTTGTGATGGCCGACTAATCATTGATTTTCTGAGTAAGCATTCTCCTGAAAGAACTATCAAGAATTTACCAAGAAATTAAAATCTGTTACATTTCTATTTTTGGGTATCATTTAATTTTTGGACAATGTACAGTGGATGCAATGGACTTGCCTTTCCTGAATGCATACTTGGAAGCAATTGGGGCTCCAATTTTCAGAAGAGGATGCAACTTTGCAGCTGCAGGCTCGACCACTCTTCCGGCCACTGCATCATCTGTAAGCCCGTTTTCGTTTGGGATTCAAGTGGCTCAGTTTCTCAGATTCAAGGCCAAGGTTCAAGAAATCCAGGCTAAAAGTATTTCAATCACCTGAAAAATCAAGATAATCAGTTCACAAACCTCCCAATTCACTTCATTTATTATTAATCACTATCTATCTTGTAGCAAGGAAATTCGACAAGTATATTCCAGCTCAAGATTATTTTCAGAAGGCACTTTACATGTTCGACATAGGCCAAAATGATCTCGCTGGTGCCTTCTATTCCAAAACTTTCGATCAAATTCTAGCGTCAATTCCAACAATTTTATCAGAATTCGAAGATGGGATTCAGGTTAGTAAGCTGCACATGTATCACAAAATTTTACCTTACAGATTTCCAATCTTTTTTAACTATGGTCCTCTTCTTTTATTTTATTTTTCTCCCTACAGAAATTATATGATGAAGGGGCAAGAAATTTTTGGATTCACAATACAGGTCCCCTCGGTTGCTTACCTCAAAATATCGTGAAATTCGGAACCGATCCATCGAAGCTGGATGAGCTTGGATGTATCAGCTCTCACAATCAAGCTTCCAGACTTCTCAACTTGCAATTGCATGCACTCTGTAAAAAGTTGCAGGGCCAATATCAAGATGCGAATATTACACATGTTGACATTTACACAATCAAGTCAAACCTCATAGCAAACTATTCCAGATACGGTATGTATAATCAAGTGATTTTCTCCTTAATTTATTCCTTAAGCAAAATTTAAATGGAAAAGAATATATACACACACACACATTGTACATACAGGATTTGAGCAGCCCTTAATGGCATGTTGTGGGTATGGAGGTCCACCACTGAACTACGATAGTCGGATCCCTTGCGGTCAAACTAAGGTTATAAATGGAAGTTCATTCACAGCGAAAGGCTGCAATGACACTACAGAATACGTAAACTGGGATGGGATTCATTATACAGAGGCTGCAAATCAGTATGTTGCATCACAGATTCTCACTGGAAAATACTCTGATCCACCATTTGCCGATAAAATGCCTTTTATTCTAAAGCTAAAATTCTGAGGACATCCATCATTCTTTTATACTTTTCATAATCTGTTAATATAAGAATAGTAATATCTATTGATTGATTCACTTATCGAGGCATTTCTCGATTCATTTGTTCTCAAAATATCAGGAGAGTCCTGATTGGCATCTTCTAACCTAAAGTTTCTTGGCCTGAACTTTTGTGGGGATTCCAATCCCCGTAGATAATTCATCATTTCATCTCACAAGAGGCCCCATATTATCATACTCTCTCTCGTATTGGTCTCATGTTCGTGGGTGATGTCTTTCAGACTCTTAAGAAATGTGTACAGTTCACGATCATGTAACAAAAGAAAAGAAGGCGAAAAGGACCTTATATTGGAATGGATTCTGAAAAATGAGACGAAAGCATATAGCATGGAATACATGGGAAATTACATAATTTATTATATCAAAAAGCAATTACAACGACATTATAATAGTGAAGACTCCAGACTTATAGGGACTTGCCCTATTGATAGTAGGGATACACCCTGTTGAGAACACACCTCACTACTATAGGTACACACTCTATGGGGCCCTCAATCGACACACAATCAGAGCACACAACTGTACCGTTTTGGAGTCACTGTCTTCAACCATGGAGCTTTGCGTCCTATTTATAGCAACGAAGGTCGGCCAATAACCGACTTATTCTTACAAATATCTGAATTAAGGTATTAGCTAATCATGGTGCATAACCTTTTGCAAAAAACTAGAAAATTGTAGCAAACTTTTGTTGTCAACTTGGAGAGTAGAAAAAACCCCACTTGCCAACTTACATGTCTTGGCTACTCTGGATAATTTCAAAGCTTGTGGTGACTTCTTTCAATATCGTACACACACTAAAGTCTATATGAAACTTATTTGGAGTCACAGAAAAGTCAATTTATTTTATTTTTCGGCCACAGTTGCATATATTGTTGCATAGGAGTAAAAATGCAATCACTAAAAACCTCAAACCACAAGTGTGAACTCACCCCATTTCTACCGTTGTCTCCCGTGTTTCAGATTCGCTTTTCTTTTGTTTAGCCTTTAATTGTAATTGAAACTACAATGAAGTTACAGAAGACTACATTGCGGTGGATCAGACATCTCAGAAATTAAAAATAGAATCTGCATTTTCCCCCCACACACTGTATCCTATCTAGAATCATATCACTAACATCTTCAATGTCAGGGCTCGACAACGTATAAGAATATTGTACAATGCTATTTCAAGTAGAATTATGTTCTATTGTTAAATAATTTCAATACGATTTCTTCAAAGTCTAAAGCAGTTACCAGGAAATAGGAAGTGCTATCTATTTATCCAGGGGAATACGATCTAAGTAGGATCAAGAAATGTTGTTATGAAAAATTAATCTCGGAAATAGGACGCTAGAAAATGCACCTCAACATCTCCATACATTTTCAAACAGTTTTCAGAATTAGCTGAAACGAGCTTTGTAAGAGCTAGGGCAGATCAATCATTGCATTATGACAATGTACAATATATACAATTACATATGTGTATTGGGCTGAGCCCATGTGTACAATATAAGACCTATTCTATTATCATTCTATCAGCCCCCCGCAATCACAACGGGAGAAGGACGGACGTTGAGATTGTCCCGAAATTCATCAAATAAAGCTAACGGAAGGCCTTTTGTCATAATATCGGCAAATTGACGCGATGAAGGCACATGTAGAACACGGATGGAACCGGCAGCAACGCGTTCTCTCACAAAATGCAAATCGATTTCGACATGTTTGGTGCGCTGAGTTTGTACTGGGTTGGCGGTTAGGAAGATAGCACTGACATTATCACAGAATATTAATGTAGATGCAGACGGTGGAAAACCTAGTTCCTTGAGAAGAGAATGAATTGAACTTGCTTCAGAAACGGCATTGGCCACGGCTCGATATTCCGCCTCAGCACTGGAGCGAGACACAGTATGTTGTCGCTTAGAAGACCACGAAACGAGATTGGAACCAAGATACACACAATAACCCGAGGTGGAACGTCGGGTGTCGGGACATCCTGCCCAATCGGCGTCAGAATATACAGTCAAGCGATCGAAAGAGTCTGGTCGTAGAAGAAGGCCATAATCAATAGTACCCTTGAGGTATCGCAAGATCCGCTTAACAGCTTGAAAGTGAGCCGTCCGAGGAGCATGCATGAACAAGCATACATGTTGAACAGCAAAGGCAATCTCAGGGCGGGTGAAAGTGAGGTATTGAAGAGCACCCACAACACTACGATAGAATGTCGGATCCGGAAACGGGTCTCCATCAGTGGCCGAAAGCTTTGCATGATAATCAACAGGAGTAGTAGTCGAGTTCGCAGAGGCCATGTTGCATTTCTCGAGTAGGGTTCGAACATATTTACCCTGTGACAAGAATAGTCCAGAAGTGGTGCGAGACACTGAGATTCCCAGGAAGTAGTGCAAATCCCCAAGGTCCGATATAGCAAATTCAGATTTGAGAAGATGAAGGACTGACTGCAGTAGGCGAGTAGAAGAGGCGGTAAGCACAATATCATCGACATATAATAACAATAAGACCGTGTCCGAGCCGTGGCGATAAAAAAATACGGAGCTATCAGTTCGACAGTTGATAAACCCCTTGCGGCAAAGGAAGGACATGAAGCGCAAGTACCATGCGCGTGATGCCTGTTTGAGACCATAAAGAGCCTTATGTAATTTACACACATAGTCAGGATGTAAAGTATCAGTGAATCCCGGAGGCTGGCGGAGATAAACCTGTTCAGATAAATGACCATGCAAGAAAGCATTTTTTACATCGAGCTGATGTATGGGCCACCTGCGAGACAAAGCAAGAGATAAAATAATACGAAGAGTAGAAGATCGAACCACAGGGCTATATGTATCACCACAATCAATCCCAGGTCGTTGGTTGTAGCCTTGAGCGACCAGGCGGGCTTTGCACCTATCTAAAGTACCGTCTGCTTTTTGTTTCGTTTTGAACACCCATTTCGATCCAATGATATTTGCACCAGGAGGACGTGGAACTAAAGTCTATGTTTTATTTCGAGCAAGAGCATCGATCTCAGATTTCATAGCCTCCAACCAGAGTGGGTCCTGTAGAGCTACTTTCACCGTCTTCGGTTCCTGCAGAAGAGTGTTAGGAACAACAGTATGTAACGAAAAAATTGTCCTGGGTTTACGTATCCCAGCTTTGGCTCGCGTGGTCATAGGGTGAGAGGGAGGTGGGGTTACATCGTGAGCCGTCGAGGAAGGAGAAGGAGGATTGGTGGAAGGGCTTGACGAGTATGAGGACGGAGAAGAGTCCGCATCATCGGACTGTGAACTGGACGAAGAGGCTGGATGAGATGATGGCGAAGGACTCGAGGACGTGCGTGAATGGGGAGAGGTGGACGGTTCGGTAGGAGTAGAGTCCGATGGGACTGGTGGAGAGACTCGATGTGGAATAATTGGACCGGGTATAGGAGAAAGTGAAGGATGAAGGAGTGTATAAGAGGATTGGGGCGTGGTGTTGGATGTTTGAGTAAAAGGAAACCGGGACTCATCGAAGAGAACATGACGAGAAGTAAGGACTTTCCCAGTGGCAAGATTATAGCAACGGTACCCTTTTTGATGCGGTGGATATCCGATGAACACACATAAGGATGACCGGGGAGATAGTTTATGAGGAGCTTGAACAGCAATGTTAGGATAGCAGGCACACCCGAAGGTGCGGAGGTGAGTGTATGAAGGGGGACGATGGTAGAGAGACTCATAAGGAGATATATTATGGAGTAATAGAGTGGGTAGGAGGTTAAGTATGTGAACGGCGGTATGGAGGGCTTCGACCCAAAAGTATAGTGGGGCCGAGGATTGGTAAAGTAGAGAGCGTATGATGTTTCCAAGAGTACGATTCAGTCTTTCAGCTTTGCCGTTTTGTTGAGGAGTGTATGGACAAGAAGAGCGAAAATGAATACCATGTGTGGTGCAGATTTGTTGGAAGGTTTGGTTGGTGTATTCCGTGCCATTATCGCACTGGATTGTCTTGATAGTGCAATGATGTTGTGTTTGGATGAGAGCAATAAAATTGGCAAAATGGGTGACAACTTCAGATTTATTTTTCATAGCGTATACCCAACAGTAATGTGAATAATCATCTAGAAAAGACAGAAAATATCGATATCCAGAAGCAGAGACCACAGGAGACATCCAAACATCAGAATGTATAAGTTCAAAACACGCAGTAGTTTCAGTCACAGAAGAATTAAATGGTAAACGAACGTTTTTGCCAAGTTGGCATGCGTGACAAACACAAGAATCGGAGTTCACAAAACGAGAACAATTTATTAATTTGCGACTAGATAAAAGAGATATAATTTTCTGGCTAGTATGGCCAAGTCGGCGATGCCAGACAGTAGGAGTATCAAACGAGAGCATGGCAACAGCGGTTGGAGAGTGGGAAGTCGGGTAGGTGTAGAGACCATTCGAGCTATTGGAGGTGAGTAGAGGAGCCTTCGTTTTGAGATCCTTAACACAAACACCAGAGGGAGAAAATTCGATTAGGCAATTATTATCATGAACAAACTGACGTACAGAAAGTAGATTATGAGTAAGTTGAGGAGAGCATAGAACATTATTAAGGGAGAAATTACGCGAGTTAGTACGGAGAATACTTTGGCCAGAACAAGTAATCGGTAGCATACTGCCGTTTCCAACACAAATTCCAGAGGAAGAAGAAGGGTGAGAAGTAGAAGTGAGGATACCTGCATCGTTGATCATGTGGGTTGATGCACCGGAATCAAAGATCCAAGAGGTGGTCGCAGAATCAGAAGCTGGGAAGACGGAAAAGGCATGTTGTGGCTGCTCGTCTGCTTTGAGAACCGAGGGGCACGTCTTAGTGGTATGGCCAAAACCATTGCAGCGATAACAAACAACCTCACGCTAAAAATGTTGAGCAGTCAATTGCTGAGTGGGATGAGGACCAAGAATGGAATTCCCAGAACGGCCCCCAGAGCGACCACCAAAGAAACCCCGACCATTAGAACGTCCACGGCCATTGCCGCGGCCACCACCACCTCTAGAGCCACGGCCTGTAAAAGAAGAACCCCGTCCAGTTTGCTGTGCCAACAGAACCTGTTCAGTGGAGGAAGGGACAGTAGGAGCACGTTGAGCAGATAACTTAGCTTCCTCAAGCAGAAGCATTGACTTCATCTTATCAAAAGTAGGGGCCGGATGCTGACTAGCAAAAATGGAAGTAATAGTGTTGTATTCGGGTCCAAGACCCATGACGACCTGAAGCAGAAGATCGCGAGAGGAGACCGTGTCACCGACAGACACACGGCAATCATACAAGTCTTTCAGTTTTAACAAGAATTCTTGCATGGATTTTTCGCCTTTCTTGATGCCGTAAAATTCTTGACGAAGTTGCACTATCCGACTCTCAACATGATCCCGAAAAAGGGCATCAATTTTTGCCCAAGCAACGCCAGCAGTCATCGGGATGCCTGGAGTGATGATAGAGTGCAATATGTCCCTGGAAACGGTAGACTGGATCCATGAAAGAACTAGGGCATCAACTTGATGCCATTGCGCGTAACCTGGCGAAGCAGGATCCGGTGGAGTAGTGCCATCCACGTGATCAAGGACCTGATACCCTCGGAAAATAGGGAGGAAAAGTTCCCTCCATAGCAGATAATTGGTATAATCGAGAACCTCCGTAACATGAGATCGGATATTTGAAAGAGAAAGTGCCGGGTGAGAAGTATACCGTGCGGGTGGCGAGGAGAAGCCAGATGACTGCGGAAGAATGTCTGAGAGGGGAGGGATCGTAGGCTGCGTAGTGGACGAGAGAGATAGTGAGGAGAGAGGCAGATCAGAGACGAGAGACGCTGGGAGGGCCGCCGTGGAGTCGCCAGCGGTGATGGCAGTTGTGGGGGGAGGAAGGGAAAACATAGCAGTTGACGGAAAAAAAAAACTTAGGGTTTTTTTTGGAGTCTGGCTCGATACCATGTAAGAGCTAGGGCAGATCAATCATTGCATTATGACAATGTACAATATATACAATTGCATATGTGTATTGGGCTGAGCCCATGTGTACAATATAAGACCTATTCTATTATCATTCTATCAAGCTTATATAATCTGAATAGAAATCGAAAAGTTAGATGAATACCTAGAAAATTATCTGATACAGCGGCATCAGGAGGAACCAAATCAACGGCAGTTTGATGAATCCAGCAACCATGCCCTTAGCCTTGCTTTGTTTACCGTGATTAATTATGCTCCTGATATTTCAAATTTATGTTAGTGATTAGAGTAATATCCCAAAGTTCGTAGTGATTTTGGGACATGGTGTATTCGAATTTGTGGTTGTTTGAGATCTCCTGAAAGTCTACTGTTTATATTAGGGGTGAGCACGGGTCTCGAAGATAATCCGCTCCGCATCGAACCTCGGACCGAAATGACCCCAAACCGATAATATTCGTTGACCTTTTGACTTTATTCGAACCGAACCAATCCGATTTTTTTTTTTGTAAAACCGAATCGTTCCGAACCGAAGAACCGAAATAGAACCGAGTAGAACCGATTCTAAGTAATTAACTATAGAATTTTTCATATATCATGTAATTCATTTAT
>JAUEKW010102794.1:0-10138 GCA_032274785.1 Ajuga reptans
GAAATTTTGATACTATTATACTAGAAAGGTAAAGATTATATGAAGATATATGTTTAATTATATAATAAAATTAAGTAAAGAAAATTACGAATTATTCAATAAATTTTTAGTAAAATATTTATTGAATTTTTTTTACACCGTAAACCATTGAACAAATAACTCCACAACAATATACAAAGATCTAACCAAAATAATTAACTAAAAGATAATTGTAATATTCGATTCTAATATCTTGTTTTAAGAAATGTAATATTGGTGGCAAATTAAACACCGTAAACAGAAAATTAATTTGATATATTATGTAAAATACAAATAAGAAACAAAAAATTATTTTTACTTTAAATATGTGGAAATGTGTACGCAAAACAAGGAGAGAACAAATTTGAACCAATCAAAAGCTACGACATAAGATATATATAAAAAAATTCACTAGAAAAATGTTAAAAGATAATCTGAATTTGGTAACTGGTTTTGATAAAATTCTACTATTTATAGGTAAATGTGGCAAAATCGACTCAGCCGGCAAATATTTTAGGTGAGTTAGGTTGTAAGAATTATACTCCGAAACATATGGGCCAGTGGCCCAAACAAACCTGATACTTATAAATTTCAATATATTTTAGGAGGATATATCGGGATTTACTCACCATCTTTATAGGTTGGCACAATTTTGGCCCAATCCAACGGGCTAGAGTCAAGTCACCCGAATTACCACACTATTTATATGTAGTTCTTTTATTAAATTAGTAAAAGATAAATATGAAGATAAAGATATATGTGATACTTAAAAAAATATTTATAAAGTGAGTTTGTGACGGAGTGTGGAGGAACATACTCTTACGGAAAAAAATAATACTCTTAAAAAAATAACTTTTATAAATAAAGTGTGATACTTTTGGTACAAAAAAATAATAATTTTACAAATAAAAATGATATTTTTACTATAAAAAATAATATATTTTTTTCTATCCCGCGATTGTTCCACTGTGTCTGTGTGACCGTCATACGCAAGTTTTTGTCTTATTATATATATATATATATGTAAGAAAGGAAAAATATAGGGGAGGAAAAATCATCCAACAAAATTTGACATTTCAAGCAAACAGAAAAAATAATATAGGGGGAAAATGAAGTTGGAATTTCTCTAAGCATTGAAGACAATGCTGGTGTGGGCCCCAGTGGGAGACATAAATTGCTTGCTTGCTTTTTATTTCTCCCAAACTTTCTTGAATTCACTCCCTAAAAATTCTTTGCTCTTTCACCCCCCATTTCTCTCACTTGAATGTCCAATATTTTCAAATCCTTTCTTCCTGAAGAAACAAATATCATCTGGGCTTTGAAGATTGGTTACGCCGATAAGGTTGTTTTGTTGGGATTTCAAGGTCATGATTTCTTCTTCATCCGATTTGTTCAACAGTAAGTTTTCTAGAACCATCTTTTTTAGTTTTTATTTTTAATTTTTACTTTTTATCTTTTGAATTTCTACTTGGAGTCTGAAGAAGGTAAGTGTAATCTGGAGCTGTGATCTTGTTATTTTTTGGTTGTAACTGATTTAATTATGTTTTCCATTTTTGAAAAGATGATTTACTGGATATTATGTTGACTAAAGAGTCAACAGATAAACTTTCCGCGAATTCTTTTGATTTCGCATTTCAGGATTTTGATTGGTTTCATTTGTTGGAGAACTGTGTTTCAAGATTCAGCGCGATTTGATTCATATTATAAAATATTGTATGCTGTTTGAGTAATTTTGATTTTGTACAAGTAATTTGGTGATTTCACATGATTGTTGTCTTATTGGAATTTTCAGGTTAGAAGATTATACTAATTTTGGTTATTTCATTAAAACTGGTCATGGGAAAAACTAATCATTTTCCCATCATGTTTTTAGTTGTATGTGATGTGATGTTTATATGGTTTATTGATTTATGATATATGGTTTATTGATTTATGATATGTGGTGAATTGATTTAGTTAGGCCTGCTAGGTTAAATTTTTATTATATCTGTTGTTAAAATACAAATTGTAATCCGTAATTGTTATGATTTTTCGTATTCACCGGTAGCAAATAGTGATTCAATCACTAGGGGTAACACGAATCTAGATTTCTGAATCAAGCTTATGAATTTGGAGTCCAGTTTTTCTATCGTATTGGTGTTTACTGTGAGTATTTTGCAGCACATATATAAACTGAAGTATTCAACTGAAGGGATTATAAATGTTTGAAAAGGAGTTTCTGTATATCATTATTACATATTTCTATACCCAATTTTTATTGGGTATTAAATCTTTCTTTCCTTCTTTTGGGCTCGAGGTGTAACCTACTGATTTTGCCGTCCATGACAACGTCAATACGTCATTTTCCCTTGAGGGTCTAGTTAAATTTTGTAAAATATGTATTGTTGTTGAATTCCATTGTATACATTACTGCTTTATACTGTATTAACATTTGGGGTCATGATTTGGCTAAAACATTTTATACTGTATTGTCAGATACAATCCTATATATAGCGATTGCAATTTGTAATCATCACTGTCGTTGTTTTTGTTTCTGTTTCTGTTTCTGTTTCTGTTTCTGTTTCTGTTTCCTGGATGCTTGTTGCGTGTGTGATTTTTCTTGCTTTCCGTTAGTAGAAGATTTTGTCCTACTTTCTGCTTAACCTGTAGTCAACGTGCAGGCCGAAAGTGAGTCGAACGTAATATGTGCCATCATTGTGGTGCAAGGTTTGTGAATTCAAGCAACTGCACAGAGCAGGAAAATGGGCATTTTACCGAACTAAATTGCGAGTTGTGTGGTAAAAAGATCTATAAAGACACTGCAAATCAGGAGAATTCCAGTTCTAAGACAATGGCACTGATAAGTTCCGCATCAAAATGCAGTATGCTTCCTCTTTAATTCTATTCGATCCACTTTGATCTGCCTCTGTTTTCTCTAGTTCCTTCATTCACAGATTTATTTTTCAGGTGACATTTCAGTTGATGCAGTCTCTTACGAGAGGTACAATGTTCATTTTCTTTCGATAATTGATGTTATGAAAGCAAGATATGAGAGCGAAGACACAATTTTTTGAAAGTTTTTTGTGGTTTCATTATGAGCTTATCGTCTGTTTATTCACTATCAGGAGATATGTAGAAGACAGCGGCACAGATAGTAGTCAAGAAGATTCTAGTTCCTCTTCAAAAGGGAACATGGATGACTCCAATTCGGCAATTACTTTAAATGGTTTCCACCAAGCTGATAACACGGAGAAACATGAAACTAAGCAAGTTAGTAGAATTGATAGTTTAGGGCCTAGTGGTAATATATGGCCCACAGAAAGTGAGGTAGTTCAGGAAGGAACAGATCATAACGTCGAAAGATTGAGTTCTATTGATGAGGCATCTGAAACGTCTTCTTTGAATGATGAAGTAGACGCAGATTTTTGGCTTCCTCCAGAAGCAGAAGACAAAGAGGATGATGTGGTAGGGAGTATAGCAAACTATGATGACGATGATGATGAAGGTGATGGTGGGGCCTGGGCTAAGCCTACTTCTTTAAGCTTCTTTGGAGAAGAAAGCAGTGGAAGTTACAAGTTCAGAGAAGAAAAGCTTAAAGCAATGAATGATGTCAAGAATGGAAAATTTATGGCTCTTGTTAGTCAGCTTGTGAAGTCGGTGGGTGTCGATTCTTCCAGAAACTCTGACGAGGATTGGGTTGATATAGTGACTTCGTTATCGTGGGAGGCTGCTGCTTTTGTGAAGCCTGATGCACACGAGGGTAAGGCAATGGATCCTGATGGATATGTGAAGATTAAATGTATTGCAACTGGTACGCGCACACAAAGGTAATTATCTTTCACTGCCTTATTTGTGTTTAACATTACTATATAGAAACTTCCGCACGCTTTTCTTAGTGTTCCTGTTTTTCTTCTGTAGTCAACTTATCAAAGGGCTAGTATTCAAGAAGCATGCTGCTCACAAGCACATGCCGACAAAGTATAAGAACCCGAGACTGCTGTTGATCCACGGCTCCCTTGATCTATCTTCCGGTGGTTTGTCGTCATTTCAATCAATGCAGCAGGTGAAGGTAAGATCTTCTGTTTCTTCATCTTTATCAACGATTCAACATCCATTTGTCTTTTCTGATCACATTTTTAATCGACAGGAAAACGATAATTTAAAATCCATTGTCGAGATGATAGACATGTACCATCCTAATGTGATTCTGGTCGAGAAATCAGTTTCTCGTGATATACAAGAGTCTATTCTTGCAAAAGGAATAACTCTAGTCTTTGATATGAAGCTTCACCGCCTGGAGAGAGTTGCTCGTTGCATTGGCTCACCTATATCGTCGTCGGATGTTGCAATAGGTCAAAGACTTAGGCAGTGTGATTCCTTCCGCATCGAGAAGTTCATAGAAGAACATGCTATTTCCTCAGAGGGTGGAAAAAAACAAAGTAAAACACTAATGTTCTTAGAGGGCTCTCCTACTCGACTCGGATGCACTGTGAGTTTACCTTACGCATCACATAATATTTTTTTTCCTTTCGATTCTGCCTATTGGATTTGAAAGGTTTGTATTTCGAATCTCATGCACATAAAACACCCTTAGTTATTGGCCGTCTACTATTGGCTTCTAAATGAAACATGGTTGACTAATAATTTTAATATTATCGAACAATTCCATATTCTTAAAAGTTATCCTTCTCTGGCTCATTCAATTAAAGTGTATTTTCCATCTTAGCGTTATTTATCAGTGTTCTTGCTCCCCTAGATATTATATTTCCTGCTAACAACCAGCTTAACTTTTATTTTCCTGCTTAATAATTTAAGTTGATGGGGTTTGCTTTTACATATGACCTTAACTGTATACAATGCACAGATTCTTCTGATGGGAGCCAACAGTGATGAATTGAAGAGAATTAAATGCGTAGTGCGGTGTGCAGTTGTCATGGCATACCATTTGATGCTCGAGACTTCTTTCCTTCTAGATCAGACTGCAATGTTCTCCACAATCTCGCCGAATGAGGTGGTCGATCTAGCACTTACCAATGAAAACTTGATCTTGGGCAGGCCTGATGGGCCAACTATTTTGGGCCAGAATCATTCCGATAAAGAGGCAGACGAGTCATTTCCACGTGATATTCACATTTCTAACGGATTTGATCATACCGACTCACAGAGCCTAATCTCATCACCTGAAGGCAATGCTTCACTCTCATTTGAAGCATGTGGTCCTGAAACATTTCCCGGATTTTCTATTTCAACCTCAGTTCAAAGAGTCATGGATGACAGTTTGCGTTTCTTATCTGACTCTTCTGAGAATAAGCTGAATCCCCTTGGCTTCGATGAAGGAAATCAGGACCGTCATGCTGAGAATCTGATCTCCAATGTTGCAGATGTAGTTGATAGTGACAAGCCAAAGGTTGGTGAGGGAGAGAATTTACTTAACATTGAGCAGCCCTATCCGCCAGATTCTTCAGATACCAAGAGCAACAGTGATGTTGCTGGAGATAAAATGCAGACCAAGGATGAGATCAATTCAGTTTTAGATTCTGAGAGTATTTTGGTTTTGATGTCTAGTCGCAATGCTTCACAAGGGACTTTCTGTGAGCACCGTCATTTTTCCCATATTAAGTTCTACCGGAGTTTCGACGTCCCTCTTGGAAAGTTTTTGCAGGATAATTTACTCAATCAGGTTTGTGAGACCCCTATCTTATGTTTCTTGCATTACGTTTCATTTATGAGACACTGAGACTTTTTACCATTGTTTCCGAAAATGTTTTGTGAAACCTAAATATGATCGTTCATACCTTGGTCCTTGTGGGTGCTTTTAGTGTGTATCTGTGTGTGTAATTTATTTTTAAATGCCCGTGAGAGTGACCTAACAGAAAATCTTTGTCTATGCAGAGACTCCAGTGCAAGACATGTGGTGAACCCCCTGGGGCACACTTCTTCTACTATGCACATCATAATAAGCAACTTACCATCCAAGTAAGACATCTTCCTGCAAGAAAGAGTTTGCCAGGGGAAGCTGAAGGGAAGCTTTGGATGTGGAGTCGTTGTGGTCGTTGTAAAATCGCTGATGGTAGCTCAAAATCTACAAAAAGGGTGTTGATATCCAGTGCTGCGCGTGGCTTATCGTTTGGAAAGTTTTTAGAACTAAGCTTTTCCAACCATTCTTCATTCAGTAGTCCATCCAGCTGCGGTCATTCATACCATAAGGACTTCCTCTACTTCTTCGGGTATGTCATATTTTCAACTTTTTTTTTTAAAAACAAATTCCTAAGAGTAAACAGTTATGGTGCTATAAAGCATGCCATACCGTTTGCGATTTGGTTTATTGGAAGGTCAATTGAACATTTTTTGTCTTCATTTTGGTGAGTGAGAGACTATTGATTAGAAAGTGATACACTTTAGAGAATTGCTTTCAAATGGTAATGTACATTGGTGCTGTTTTCTTCTGTAAAAGAACTAGTATTGTATGGTTAATATTGTTTATACCTTTTCTTGGGTGGGCAAGTTCGTGCGTCCCTCTCCCCATACTAGTTTGCATCCCCCCCCCCCCCCCTCTTGTATTGCTTTTAATTACATCCGTAGACTCATCACATCTTTGGCGAACATGCAGATTAGGGCCCATGGTTGCAATGTTCAAGTACTCTACAGTTGTGACGTATTCAGTTTCTCTTCCACCTCAGAAGATGGAGTTCAACTATTCTGTCGGAGGGGAGTTTCTTAAGAAAGATTCTGAGAATGTATGCACTTATATAAATTCACTTTGCTATTTTATCCTAGCTGGTGAAAGAAGCATTTGCCTAATTATTGAACTAACCACATCTTCCTTAATTCTTTTTATTGACATCATTGCTTTTCTCTCTTAAAGGTGTATTCAAGAGGGATTTCAATGTTCCTTGAGATTGAAAAATCCTTGATGGACCTTAGAAATCGATATGTTGGGGTAACTCTGAACATACATGGTTCGAACATGGAATTCTCAGATATTCTGGAGATGCTGAAGCAGGAAAAGTCTCAATTTGAGGTTGGATAGCATATCCTTAGACATCACCCCCAGCCCGGCCCCCGTTTACTTTTTCTTCCCTTTCTAATTAAGATAGTATAAAATTCTTAATTTTGTTTTGTTATTACAGATGGAAAAATTGGTAGCAAGTTGTTTCTTTTCAACCGTCAACTTCATTAGTTTGTTAAGAAATCAAATTCTCGTAGTCATAATAATCCTAAATAAAATTTCTATATAATTACTTCTATCGATGCAATACTGTATGGAATAAATAAAATAGCATTGGATAAGAGCAACTCATTTTCCTTTGTGACAACAAGTTTACATACCAAAGCGCCACTTTCCAAGTCCTAAATTTCTAAGGAAATTGGTTAGCCTACTAAATAGTGATGAATTTCATTGCTTGGAAAACTTTTGGCACTTCTGCCTGACGTAAGGTACTTGATGATGGTTTTACATGTCTTTTTTTTGTAGTCAGGACTCTAAAATAATGTGACATTTGTTCCTACGCGGTTTTCAACTACAAAAGTGTCTGAAGCGTCAAAATTTCTATTGTTTCTACATTATATGTTATTATGAAAAGAAGTTAAGTAACCTCCATCATTGCTTTGCTTGCTACTATGTTACTAGGTTGAGATTCAAAACACCATCAAGAATGGGAATGAAGGTTGTACTGTATGTAAGCTTCTCAGCTTGAATAGAGCGCGTCTGGATCTTCTGCTTATATCATGCATATGGGATCGAAGACTACGTGCATTGCTCTCATCAGATTTTAAGGTGGTCAATTCTGATTTTAAGGAGGATGGAAGCGAGGCCCATATTGCTACCGAAGATTCTTCTGGATCTGAATTGAAGCAGGAGTTATTTGTAGAGAACGGCGATTTTCCAATTAAAGAAATTCATATTGATGGACATGTTGAAGGGCCTACTGAAGATCAATCATTGTCTACACCGACTGTGAATGATGATGCTGTGAGGTCAATCATTAGTGAAAACGGATCGGTGGTCCATGATTTCTCGGTTAAACCTAGTTCAGAAGATCATCTTGATGCCGCTGAAGGAAACTCTCAACAGGAAAATCTTGATTCATCTATGGAATCACATTCGGGTCGGTCAATACTAATTGAAGGGGCTACTTCTGATTCGAACAATTCTCTAAGGTCTAAACAGCTTCTTTCCGTCTTGTCTAACCTGGGGAACGGGAAAGATTGGATCTGGGCACCTTTTACAGACATTCGAAGTGAATATATGGAGGATTTCCAGAGAGGGTGCTTACCGAAACTCGAATATAGTAGCTTTGCTGCAGAATCTACGACTCAAAAACTGATATCTGATGAGGGCTCAAGGCTGCACATTCCTCTTGGTCGTGACGACTATATTGTAGCCGATTATGAAGATGAATTTTCAAGCATAATAGCTTGTGCCCTCACATTAATAAAGGATGCGACGTTTACAATGGAAGATCAAGCAGACGATGCAAAATCACACTTGAGTTCTCAGAGCCTCCCCACGCGAGTATCTTCGTTGACTTCTCCTCACTGGTCTTCATTCGGTTCTTTGGATTCTGATAACAGCATGATGCATTCTTCATCTGTCAAGTCCTTGGAAGATCTATACTCAAGTTTTGACAGTTCAAATTTGTTGGAATCACTGATTTCATACGGCGCTGGCCACCCTGAGGTCCCTATGGGCTCGGGGAAGAATCCGGGAACCCGTAAATACTCTGTCGTGTGCGTATATGCGAGTGAGTTTAGAGAGTTACGAGACCGGTGTTGTCCTTCGGAGGTCGATTATATTGCTTCCCTAAGCCGTTGTAGGAATTGGGATGCCAAAGGTGGAAAGAGTAAATCCGTCTTTGCTAAAACGCTAGACGACAGGTTTATCATCAAGGAGATTAAGAGAACAGAATTCGAATCTTTTATGAAGTTTGCCAAACAATACTTTGACTACATGAAAGAGTGCGATGTGAAGGGAAACCAGACCTGTCTTGCTAAGATTCTCGGTATCTACCAGGTTAGTCTAATCGTGTTTTAAGGTGTGCATAAACGAGTTAATTTTGTCTGTTGCTTATTCTTATCCAAACCGTTGTAGGTTGTCATAAGAGGAGGCAAGAATGGGAAGGAAGTCAGACATGATCTTCTTGTCATGGAGAATCTTTCATTCGGTCGACACATATCAAGACAGTATGATCTCAAGGGGGCTTTACATGCTCGGTTGAAGACTGCTGGCAATGATTCAGAAGACGTACTTTTGGATCAGAATTTCGTGAATGATATGAATGTTTCGCCTCTGTACGTCAGTAGGAAATCGAAGCGAAATCTGCAGCGGGCTGTGTATAACGACACCAATTTCCTCAATGTGAGTTACATTTAATCTTTAATCTTTAATGAGATAATTTGGAAGACCACTCTGAGGTTTAGCCTGGTTACGGCATCACTGTTTCAGACCTTCGTTATAAACATATATCGATTGTCATGAGCTTTGGTCTAAACCGTGTCCTTTGAAGGTCATGACCTTTGATATAAACATATATTGAAGGTCACTGTCTTCTAGATGTATGTTGCATGTTCGACTTCACAAAGGGTATTTAGGTATTTTACCCTTACAGGTGGCTAAAAAAGGTCTAAATGGAAAAGGTGGCTATGAAGTATATACCCTTATGCCATCTGACCATTTAACCACCGCGGCCATTTTTTGCTAACAATTCTACGTTAATTTTGCGTTTCAGTTAATAAATGTGATGGACTACTCTCTTCTGGTGGGGGTGGACACTCAAAAACGAGAACTGGTATGCGGTATCATCGACTATCTTAGGCAGTACACTTGGGACAAGCAACTCGAGAACTGGGTCAAGTCTTCACTAGTTGTCCCCAAAAACCAGTTGCCAACTATCATTTCTCCTAAAGAATACAAAAAGAGATTCAGAAAGTTCATTGACACGCACTTCTTGAGTGTCCCTGATCATTGGTGCTCTCGAAGATCCTCCAACCCTTGCAAGCTTTGCGGGCCCACAGATGGGACGGGCTCAATATCCCCACCTCACGGTGATTCTTTGATCGATTCCCCGTAAGCCATCTTCTGCTACCGAATTTTTATATATAGTGTATAGTCGGTTGGCGGTGTATGTCCCCTCCCTCCCTC
>JAUEKW010102905.1:0-12343 GCA_032274785.1 Ajuga reptans
TGTGTGATGCTGTCTTGAGTTGTAAAAAATGAATTAGGGCTTCAGACTTCAGTTCCGCCTTCCAGAAAGAAAAAAGTTCCGGGTCAGCCCGGATAAACCGGCGGGCCAGTCGGTCCGGGCTAAAAAGCCCGATTGTTAAATGGGCTACATATATACGGACCTAAACCTGAAATTTTTCGGACGGGTTAGGATTTGCCCGACGGGTCCGGTCCATTTCAGCAACCCTAGCAGCGGGCAACATTATTAAGCCAATTTTTAGCGGTTTAAAAGCTAAAATCCCTAATCTAAGTTCCAGCTTAGGGTTTCCAATGGAGGCGCGCAAAAGAGTTGAAGCCATTAACGGCAAATTCCCCCTACCCGAAGCAATCATTCAGCACATTCAATCTTTTCTCAATGGGAAACAAGCTGCTCGAACAAGCATCCTTTCCAAATCTTGGTACAGAGCCTGGTTAACCCGCCCTAGTCTAGATTTCGATCAACGTGACTTTGGAATCCGAGGCGATGAAGATGGATTTTGGAAGTTCACGAAGACGACTATGCAAAGGTACGAAGAATCGAAACTAAAAATCGAGAGATTCAGTCTATGGATGACACGTTGTGACAATGTAGAGCACAATAATTCCACTCTTGCTACCGAATTGATTCTGAAGGTCATGAAATTGGGTGCGATTGATCTCAATTTTGAACTTAACTTCCGTAACAGGGCATTCAATTTACCAGTTGAGGTATTTGGATCCGAAAATCTTATCAGATTATCTGTCACTGGTTGCAGAATTGATGTTGGAGCAGATGTAAAGGTACGTTGTCGCAGACTTAAATTTCTTAGTTTACGTGATGTGCTTCTAGAAGATGATACCATTTGGCGTATACCTTCTAGCTGCCCCTTGATTGATAAGTTGCTATTTTGCCATTGCGCGCGCTCGTTTAAGGATTCTGATGGTGTTAGCTCGACGACTAGCTCTTTACAATCGGTTATTTATGGTTCGATCAATTTGCACGAGGTCATTTATGGTTCGATCAATTTGTGTGAATTACATAAGCTTAAATCCCTGGCGTTGCTTAGAGTGAAAATTGACTCATTCTTATCCGGTGACTTGTCGTCTAAATTTCCTTGCTTGAAGGATTTGAGTCTTTATTGTTGCACTGGGTATTATCACAAAGAAATAGAACTTTCTAGTACTTCACTTGAGTCCATAAGCTTCGTGAATAGCAAATTTTCGAGGGCCAAGTTTGACGTTCCAAGTATTCGTAAGTTTAAGCTTAAAGGCTCAAGCTTTGAGATGCCTTCCCTATCGTTTACAACAGCTTCAAGGGAATGGGAGTCTGAGGTATATGTAATTTACCTTCATCCTACTACTTCATGGTTCCTTGAGTTGAAAAAATTGCTGATAACTTTGAGCCCATCGAAAATTACTCTTTCTCTCAGATTTGGGTCTATTGTGGAGGAATCCGTAGATCTTCAAGGTTTACCGAAACCTGTGGTGGAGAGTTTGTGGATTCATGAACCATTTGCAGTTTGTTCCGCTGTTTCGGAATGTTTGTTTAGAAGTTGTCGCCCTAAGTTCATATCTTACTATTATTGGCTTCAAAACTCATGTATAGTAGGGAAAAAGAACAATGATTTCTTTGAGGCTCTTTGGAAGAGTCTTGTGCGAGGACTAAGTGAAAACCGCTCGATTGCAAGCCAGAGTACGTCTGATCTACATGGTCTACAGGAAGTTAATGTGAAACGTTTTGAAGAGTCTCTTTCAGAGTGGCGTCCTCTGCCCTTGGACACATTGTTGGATGCTTTGGCAAGTCCGGGATATAAACAAGAAAAAGTTCTCTTCCAACTTAAATGGGGTTCGGATTGAACTCCATTCAAATGATACAAGTTTCCTTCTGATTGAACTTTTGATTGTCTTTTGAAATAAGGTAACTTTTATTTAATGATTATTCGTAGTTTTGTCACTAATCATCTGTGCTAGATTTCTTGAGATCTGAATCGTCAATTTCAAATGGTTTCTAATTTTACTCAAAGGGATTCAACACATGTTTCCTTCAGCAAATTTTAACTTTTATCTATCGACATGTGTAGCATGCATTTGTTGTTCATCGTTTATTAGATTATTACTGTCCTTCATTTCTGTTGTAGAAATTATATGCTTAAGTCGCTTTGTTGTCCAATTAATTGTGTTTGAAGATTGGAAGTGTTAGATTATTTAATTTGTATGTTAATGTCCAAATTTGTTCACGTCTCTCAATCTTATTCCCCAACTTGTCGTCGCCCCGACTCATTCAGAAATAATTTTTTTTTTTATTTTCTGGGTTTTAAATAAATTTTCATAAAATAAATTTTTTAATTTTCTGAATTTTCAAAATAATTTTAAAAAATAATTTTAATTTTAATATATTATTGTTTCTTGTTTTTCCTTTTTTTCCTAATTTTATTGGTGCCACGTGTCGCTATTTTATTGACGTTTTGACATGTGCTAAACACATGGCCTATATAGGCCGGAATATATAGCCGGAGGTTGTAAAGTGCAAAATAAACGCATTATATAGGTTGCAATCGAAAAAAATAAATTATTTAAGTTGCAAAGTAATAAAACACGCATAGTTCAGGTTGCAAACTGCAATCAATTATCTTTAACAATGTGTATATACATATAAGAAAAGATAGGTTGGCCCGTCCCAACCCATGGCCTGTGGTAGGTTATGTTGGGCCAAGGTTTTAATGGCCCGCCAATTTTGTGCCCCACCCTAGCTCACGCCGCCAAACGGTGGGTTTTGGCCCGTCATACTCCTCCAGCCCGTTCTGACAGCTCTATCACAATGTAATGTTTGTGGAACCAGGCTGGTTCAATTGGTTCAACCGTGAACCATCCGATGATACGCTCCTATAGGGGTGCAAAATTGGAAATACGGTCAAGTCCGTACAAAGTAGCTAGAATCGTAGAATTAACAAATGTGTTTTCTATATAATGAAGATTAAACTCTCAAAGATTAATATAGATTGAGAGTCCGTTTTTCTTTTTCACCAATGCAACACGAATAAATGTTGTCAAAATGGGTTTATGTATCCCAAAAGGAGCGATGATGTGAACTTTTTTGTTTTAGTTAGAAAATTATTTAATTTGACATATTTTAACACATTAGATCGATGCCAGATAAGCTAGGAGCCCGCTTACCCAAGCAACTCACACGCCATTTAATTGATTTTTCAAATTTTCACGCTCAATTTGTCCTTAATATGCAAAATTTCAAAAATTAGTGTCTTAAATTGCCGGGCTAAATATATTATATTTTATCTTGCCATACCCAAAACTTGCTTTCCTATTTTTACAATTTTCCCGCCCAAGATTAGCCGTTTTGTTGGTGTTACATTTTCTCCTTTTATAATTATTACTAGTAATGTTCCCATGCGATGCACGTTTTGTAAATGTAAAAGAATAAATAATAAGAATTATAGTTATAATATAATAAAATATTACAATTAATATGTAATAAGAGATGGACAATTATATATTTGTTAATGAAATAAAATGGCAATGAAAGTATTAAAAATATATAAACATCGGGAGTATGTTAAGATATACTTTTGACTTCAAACACGTTTCACAATTGAAGAAATACACATCAAATAATTGATGAGCGCATAAAAGAAAACCATGAAGTGACCTCCGTGAATCCAATATTTTTTGTTCAGGTGGTGATCCGGAACTAACACTGTGAGAAGTCATTGCAGATTGTATTATGTGTTATTTTTCTCAATGACTTCGGGAGGATTTTGGGACGACGGTTAGGATGCATGAATAGTGAGCATTTATATATGCGTAATAATCATGAGTCGATGTAAGAAAGCCCGTTAAATATGATAAATATACTGATAGGTGGCGTGAAAATTGCGACTGAAATTGGAAATGGGCTATAAAAATTGGATATTCATATTGACGTGAAAAAAAGCTCTTGCAAGATTACACATAAATCATCGCATATCTTGTCCAATGTATGAGATTATTTGAATTAATTTCCATATTCTAGTCCTTACATATGCCTAACTATGTGAAACAATTAAATTATACGTCAATTTGGGAAGATTTAATTGTGAATAAATTTGGTAAATTTATAGTGATTAATGTGCTATTCTTATATTGGGCAAGTTTTGACCTAATTTATTGGAAAATTTCATATTTTGCTAAGATTTGCATTAGATATTTCCTTATATTAATTTTGACGTGGTTAAATTTGAAAAATTTAAAGAGATTGATGTGATATTCTTATATTGGCAAGATTTGACCTAGGTTGTTGGAAAATTTTATATTTTACTCAGATTTGCACTGATTTACAGATTTGGACCGATTATATCATTTATATGGCAAATATGTATGCTAATTATAGATGATAAACGATCAATCAACAATTTAACATAACAGGCACCATAATCGAAATAGGAGAAGATTTTAGACGGAAAAATGCTAAAACTACTATTTATAGATGGTTGTATTTTATTATTAAGTAAGATTATCTTTTATATACTAAAAGAGAAACCACTTAGATAAGTGGCATTCTCTCAATTTTCCTAGATTTATAGAAATTTTATAATAAAATCAATTTTAAATTATTCAAATATCCATTAATTTGAATCTCTAATGTATGTTGAAAAAATTGCCATATCAAATCATCTCCCTTCTTTTTTGCTCTTTTCCATTTTTTAGTTGATTTTGAGTAGCCCTAATTAATATTATATGAAATTTACAATAAAATCTTAAATTATTATTAATTAATTTGAATCTCTAATTTTATGTTGAAAAAGGCGCCTATATAATTAAAAACAATACAAATATTTTTATAGGTTAATTGAAAAAATATGCATGACTTTTACCTTTTTTTTGCAATTTAATCATATATTTTCTTTTAAAATTGCAGAAAAATTCATGAGTTTTTAAATAAGTTTAAGACATTTGGTCATGTTGGTCGGAGTTTTATCATACATAATCGATAATCTTTAATTTTTAACTCTCTATGATAACGCCTCAATCATAACAATCTCATCCTTCATGTTGCAACTACCAATAATTTTGTTTTTTTGTTTTTTTGAGAAGCCAATAATTTCGGCTATGTCTTACATATGATATGAAATGTAATTCATATCATATTCTATTCATACTTATTCACACACAAATAGACAACATATATTACTGTTTTTGTTGTGAAATTCATGATTTTCTTTTATTTTAATTTTTTTATACGACTCATGAAATTCATGGGTTCTGCACTAGTTTAAATCAGGGACGGAACTACGGGAGGCGGGCGGGGTAGTCCCCCCTTAAATTTTAAATTTTTATAGAGAATATACATATATATACTGTGTAATAGTTAAAAAAAATTAAATTTCGCCCCCAGAAAATTTAAAATCCCGCCCCCTTCTCCAAGTTCTAATTCTGGTCCATATGTTCCGCCTCCTCTTGCTACTTCATCCAGTCTTCGTGTTGTGTCCAGTTATGGCGGTGCATCACGATCTGCGGAATTAGTAATAAAAGTTTTGTGCCCCTCTGACAAGATTGAGTTTGTTATTGGCGAAGTTGACAGAATAAGGGAAGAGATTGGTACCCAAATCAGCGCGTGTCATCACTGTCATCTCCACGGAGGTACTTCTTGATACATCTATTCAGAAGTTTACATTGATTTTAGGTGTTGATTATCTGTTATAATTATATCAATTTGAATTTTGTGTGAACTGGATTGATAAACCCTCTGTAAATACTTTTTAGGGTTCTAGATTTTTCTCTTAATTTCTAGTTTTCTACCACTGATTTGGACCAACCTTGCCTGATTGATGAAATTACTGGTTCTGGATCTGATTTATCTACTGTCATTGATGTATAATTTTTTCATAATCTGCGATTTCTTTGAGCAGTCAATGGGTGTGGAATGCAAGGCAGTTGAAGCTGTTTTACTGTTACAACAAAAGATATATGATCGCGTCGATGACATTTTACAACTCCTCGTTCCTCCAGAGTTTATCCCTTATATAATTGGAAGAGGCGGTTTCACCATCGGGAAAATCCGGAAAAAGCTAAAGCAGATATACTAATTTCTAAAAAAGACCAGGCGCCTACATGGGCAGATGGAAATGAACTTGTTGAGGTCTCTAAATTTTATTAGTGTTAATGTCATAATCCGATAATGCCCCATGTTTGATATCTTGTTAATGTCTAGTTGTCATCACTCCTGCAGATATCTGGAACAGTTGAAAATGTGAGAGAGGCACTTGTTAAAATCGTTTTGAAGCTCCGAAACAAGGTTCTTTCCTCTGGTGGATCGGTACATTTCTTAATTTATATATTCTTGTTTCTTAACTATTGGTCGTTATACTCTTACAATAGCTGCTAGTGAATTAATGATTTATCTCGTCTTCTCTTGTTTTGATATTTCTCCTGCATATTATTTTGCGCAGAGTTCATCCAGTCCTGGACAGAGAGGAGGACGGTGAATGAGAGAAACGAGAGAAGTTGGAGGAGACACTACTGCTGCTGAGGATCACAAGGTTGAATGATGAGGTAGCTGCTGCTTTCTTTAGATTCCGACAAAGTAATAGTAGAACATTGATCTTTAGATAGTTTTTTTGTATATTTCCGTGCTCGTGGATAAGTAGCTTGCACTTGATCGTCAATCCTTACCAATACAATACTAGTATTCTATCGTGATTTTCTGTTTCTGATTTCTATGCGTCTGTAGAATCATATTTGATCCTGATGAAAACCTAAAAATGGATCTGGATTGTCATCAAAATAACAAAGAACAGTATGGAAAATAAAATACCTAATTATGGATTTTTAATTGATGAAAGTGAGTGTTAAATGTGCATCTCTTGTCGTTCTGTTGATTATTGTTAAATGAGCAATTGGTACTTGAAACAGAACAAGCGTATGTCTCCGGTGAGAGTTTATCTATTTCTTTTAACAATAGTGCTCATTCGTGATGTTCGTTTTCTGATTTCTCTGCATCTGTTGAATCATATGGAAACATACATTGAGAGTTTTATCATTTTCTTTTTATATTTATAGTTAACAATCAAATCAATTTACGCAGCAAATTTGTCTGCGTAGTTAGGTTGAATATACAGCAGCTTATTCCGTGAGTTCGTATGAGTTGCTTTTGTTGCAGCGCGAGAACATTTAGCGTGTTTTTAGGCTTATTTGTGTTTAACTTGCGGTTTTCGTGTTCTGAGAAGTTTATCTGATTCTTTTTTTATATGGTGTAAGCATTCTGATTTTAGTGCATTTAAAATGAGTTTATTTACTGCATTCTCTGTTAGTATGAAAGCACCATCTATGGTAAATAAGTTTGTTAAATTTTCACAAGTGAAGTTGCCTTATGCTGTATGAAATTGATTCGGTTTTTGTGTTTGTAGTTTCAATTTGTAGCTTAAATCACTTCCTTTTCGAATAAGCATCAGTGTTTTATCGTAATTCTTTCCTTGTTGGTTCTACAAATACAAATAATTAACAGCTCAGATGTACATAGTTCCTGGAAGTATTTGATGTACATCCTCCATCCGACAAATTCCACCCAAATACATTGCATGTGAATTACACACACGATTTTGGAGGAATAATTTCGTATTTTAACTTTTAAAAAATACTTAATATATAAAATAGAATAAAATAAAAACAATAAAATATTACTCATTTGAGTTCAAGAATAAAAATATTTTGGACCCATAGTTTTTTTTTTTGGGTCTTGAATTAATCAGTTTTCGCCCTCTAAAAACAGAATCTAAAAATATTCCGTTAAGTTTTAAAAAAAATCTTTAAATTCTTTTATATTTTAAAGATTTTAAAACAACATATTTTCAAAAAATATTTTTTATAAAATTAATTATAAAAAAACTTTATATTTTTTCAAAAAAATTATATATATTTTTAATATTAAAGTATTTACAAATATGCAAACAAGTGAAGCAAATCTATTTAATTTGAAACTTGACTGAATAAAGAATGAATTACTATATTTATAGACTTGCAAGGAAAAGCAAACGTAAACGAAATAATATTTAATAAGTTGCTTGTGGAAAAAATCGAACTCAAACAACATAATATCCTATAAGCTTAAATGAGATCTGACAAAAATAATATTGCATAGGCTTGTAGAAAAAACGAGTTCAAACTCGATATTATCTTATAGATTTGTAGGAAAAAGGAAATTGCACAAAATGAGCTCAAAAAAAAATTACTACCTCAAAAACTTAAATGAAAAATAAACGCTCAAAAAAAAATCCTACAACCCAAATAATTCTTTTAGGTCACTAACCTACTATTGTGGGTAAATCTTCCAGGTGCACCGGTACCCCAGGTGCACCGTAGAATTCCTCTTTATTTGAATAGTAGGCTTCTCATCTCCATTTCAATTGGAAGCGAATCTTTTGCTCATTTTCTTGATTTTCTGAAGCATCTAACAATGTCTCCATGAAAACGGCCGCCACTGTGAACAGTTTTCTTCAAATACTTGCATAGTTACTTCCTCAGGGTCATGAAGACTACACATATTTCGGTCCGGAATGCAGCTGTTCTTACTAGATCGTTGTATCAGTGTCTTGCAAAGAAGCTTTAGGAAGCTATTGTTTGTATCACCGAATGATATTGGGAGAGAGAAATTTTGGAAGGGCTCAATTCTATTAGATGTTTTTTCAACTTAAATAACCATCTAGAATTAAGACAACAACTCCCTGGGCATGTAATTGATATATAAGAATCCCAATCCGTTGAAGCTGTTAAGAGAGACAGGGAAGGCAAGCTTGAGCTCGAGAAACTAAACTTGCGAATACTTGGGACATCTTTTATTACAATAATATTAATGCATGATACATAATCATTGATGATATATTGCTCAGTTGAAAATTTACAATAAAAATTTACTATTGAAAATTTATACTAATAACTGTTCGGAAATAATGTGCAACCAGAATCTGGTTAGCCAGATTCTGGTTTTTTTTTTTTTTTTTTTAAAATTCAATTTTTTTTTAAATACATATTATATGTTGTTACCATTATTTTTGTTAACTATCACTTTTTCTAATTTAGATGTTATTTATGGTTTTAGAGTATAAAAAAAAACGCCAATTTTTTAAATCATTCTAAATGATAGTTAACATTTAAATTAGGAAAAGTGATAGTTAACAAAAATGATCCTAACAACATATACTATCTAGTTATAAAAAAAAAAATTAAATTCTGGCTGTGTAGCAAGTCCCATAACTGTTATCTAGTGTTAGGATAAAACCAACAGAGAAGATACATAATATCTTCATATACTTGTACATATATCTTGTATATTATCTTTCCATACTTGTAGATTTGTTTACGTGTATATATTCTTAATGAGAATCACCAAAATCCTCAATTGAGGTAATCAAGCCACTCTCACATGGTATCAGCCTTCTGCTGAAACCCTAATCTCCCTACCCTCGCCTCACGCGAAAATTCTTTTCTTCTTTCTCCTCGTCTATCTCTCTGCCGTCACCATGTCCGACGACAACGCCACTGGCAAAGATTTTGATTCTTCCCTCTCCCTTCAAGCCATGACGCATATGATCACAATAAAGCTTAAATCCACTAATTACCTTATGTGGCATGCCCAAATTTTTCCCTTGCTAGCGTCCCAAAAATTTCTTCCCTATATCGATGGCTCTCTTCCCCCGCCATCACAGACCATCACAACGAACAATATCTCCTGCCCGAACCCCGACTATGCGAAATGGCTGGAGAAGGATCAAATAGTGCACGTCTTTCTCGTCTCCACACTTACGGAAGAAACCATGGCTCATGTCATCGGCTGCAATAACTCTACCGAAATCTGGACGTCCCTAGCTCTTGCATTTAATCAACAATCCAAGGCCCGTGAACTTCGCCTTAAAGACGAGTTACAGTTCATCAAAAAAGGGGCACAGTCCATTGCCGAATACGGCATAATCTTCAAGGGATTGATCGATAAACTCGCTTCGATGGGTTGTCGATTGGATGAAATGGATAAATCTCACTGGTTTCTCCGTGGGCTAAGTACTGAATTTCGTGATTTTTCCACTACGCAAATTAATCTATCTCCCTTGCCATCCTACACTGATCTTATATCAAAAGCTTGCTCCCATGATATGTTCAATAAGCAACTTGATGAAAATAACGGCGGCACACCACAAGCGGCATTCACTGCTCACCAACAGACTTCCGGTCGTGGAGGTCGTACTTCTGGATATAATTCTTTTAACGGCCGTCGTGGCGGTAGAGGCACGACACATCAGTATGGTCGTGCCCAAGGATATGGTGGTTGTGGCTCGAACAACACTAACGGTGGCAGGGGTACGGGTCGAGGTCGATACATACCACGGTGCCAGATTTGTCGGAATGAGGATCACTATGCTACTACCTATCCGCAACGATATGCTACCTCACCAAATCAGGCAAATTTGGCTGAAACCTTTCATGCTTCTTGCTCACTGAAAAATCCAAATCCATCAGATTGGTATATTGATACTGGTGCTTCTGCACATATGGTCGGAAATACGTCTGCTCTTGATTCATCATCCTCCTACAATGGTTCCGGCCACGTCATAGTCGGTAATGGTGATGCTTTACGAATCTCTCATATTGGCTCACATGCTATACATAAAGATTTATCTTTATTGGACGTATTAGTTGTTCCACATATCACTAAAAATTTGCTCTCGGTTAGCAAACTCACCCGTGATTACCCTGTTCAATTTATTTTCACTGATAAATATTTTGAAATTCAGACGAGACACACAGGGACGACTTTGGCAAACGAACGTCGTGAAAATGATCTTTACATATTGGAACAGGGGCATGTCGCGCTGGTTGCGGCTTTACGGAATCAACGAATGCGGGGCTCATTTGAACTGTGGCATCGTCGTCTTGGTCATACAGCTTATCCTGTTATTAGTTCCTTGAACAAATTAGGCATGTTATCTCTTACATCTATTTTGCCAAAACCAACAGTTTGTGTTTCTTGCCAAGTTGCTAAGAACAAACACTTATCATTTGCTATCAATCATAAGCGTGCTTCTAAAGTTTTAGATGTTGTTCACTGCGATTTATGGGGTCCTGCTCCAGTTCGTTCTTATGATGGATATGCTTATTACGCTGTTTTTGTCGATGACTATTCTCGCTTTGCATGGTTCTATCCCTTACGCCTCAAGTCTGATTTTTATGATGTGTTTATCAAGTTCAAGAAACTAGTTGAAAATCAATTTTCATGCACATTCAAAAATGTCCACAGTGATGGTGGCACTGAATTCACGAATCATAAATTGAGAGATTTACTTGCTACATCTGGTATTCATCATAGCATGTCGTGTCCATACACTCCGGCCCAAAATGGACGTGCCGAGCGCAAACATCGTCACATAACTGAAACTGGATTGTCCATGATCTTTCATGCATCTGTGCCGCTTACATATTGGGTTGATGCGTTCAGTACTGCCGTACATATTATTAATCGACTTCCGTCAGCCGTATTGCACAACAAATCGCCGTTTGAGGTCCTATTTTCTATGGCACCCATTTACGATAATTTCCGTATTTTTGGCTGTTGGGTCTTTCCCTGCTTACGGGACTATGCAGCAAATAAATTATCCCGTCGCAGCACTCCATGCGTCTTTATGGGCTATAGCTCCAGTCATAAGGATTTCCGTTGCTTAGAGCCAGCCTCGTCCCGAATCTATATCACGAGGCACGCTCAATTTGATGAAGATTGCTATGCATTTTCTAGCACTGAAACTGGCCGGTCACGCTCCCCAGCGGAACTCGAATTTTCTGCCTTCTTGGACCCTGTTCCTTGGTCTGAACCAGCTGATTCAACCGCACGCACCACGGCCCCGTCTTCCCTAGACATTCAGGATCCTTGTCGTCTATGCAAAATCGATACTCAAACTCACACAGCTCCACCTCAGTCGCACCAGCCATCACCAGCGTCATCCGCTTCTTCTTCCCCAGCGACTACACCACCTCATTCACCACCGCCATCGCCACCTGCACCCCAGCCCCCTGCTGCCCGGCGCCATCCCATGCGCACACGAGCTCCTAGACCACCCCGCACTAATATCATCGGTTCAAAATGGGTTTTCTGAACAAAAGTTCTTGCAGATGGTTTGATTGACAGATATAAGGCTCGTTTAGTCGCTCAGGGTTTCACGCAGCTTCCTGGTCTTGACTACACTCATACGTGACATTACTTTTCTTTACCGTACAAAAATACACATTGTATAGAATAGTGGAGTCGAGTATCGTATCCACAAGGATTGGTATATTGAGATGATTTTGTATACTATGATATATAGTTTTTCACT
>JAUEKW010103016.1:0-12343 GCA_032274785.1 Ajuga reptans
GTGGTAGAAGATAGCCTTGTCATGTAATTCCAAAATGTGAAAGAGGGAAGGATATTGGACAGAAAGAGACCTGAACCCGACCCAACAGTGGACTCACAGAACCTTGCAATATTGCCGCATCTAAGATGGACCTTAAGTACTTAACTGATCTCAGAAATCCCGGATAACTTCTGGATATGAATTTCCAGGGACATCTAAAAGAACCCCTTGCTGCTAAGCCTTCCCACCCAATGCTCTGTATCCCGTATTTGCTTGATATGACCCTACCATCAAAGTCATTGTTTTTCTTTATGAAATCTCCATCACTTGCCCAACAACCACTTATTTCTGGAACACACACTGCCAATCTATTGATGATATTAGGTCATTCTATATGAAGAAAGTAAATATTTCACAAGGAGAACAAGAGACTTAAATAAATGTTTTTGTTAGATTGGCAATTGCAAATGCCTAAATGAATAGGCTGTGTGCAAGTCATATTAATAAGGAGACAATTGCTATAAAAGGCTTCTCAAGTTTTTCATGGGCTCGACATTTACCCCCATGAATTTTTCACAATCCCAGCACATCACATTCTATAACCTATTCAAACATGAAAAAGCTTTTTACTTGAGAATGAAGTCGTACAAGGAATAACTTAATCCTCTTTCCTCATTTACCACCTTTATGATAAGGCACCCCTTCTCCTGAAGTTACGAAGTTACTTTACCGAGTTCCTTAGAGTCTTGTCCCATGCCCCTGGGCATTCTCTATTTACCCATCTATGTCCATTCATTTATTGTTTAAATGTCATTCTTTTCCAGGGAGCATAGAGTGGGCCACTTTAAGCTTTCTGGTGCCACACGAAAATGCTCACGCCCCCCAGTATGAAGGTCAATTATAAAAACAATAAAAATAAAATAAATAAATAAATAAAAGGAAGAAAGAAAGAAAAGAAGGGAACTTTTTGGCCGTGAGGACTTCTAAAACAATATGGAAGGTTCCGGTTACTAAAAAAGTTCAGGTCTTCTTATGGTTGATAGTTGTGGGGAAGCTTCCCACCTGTGAATCTTTGCAAAAACGGTTTCCGAATGCTTCTTTGTCTCCAAATTGGTGTGTTTTGTGCAGGTGCAACTTTGAGGATCTTGATCCTTTGTTCATGCAATGTTCGTTTGCTCACCATCTTTGGTGTAGAGCGTTTTGTGAGCTAGGTCTCAACTGGGTTCTTCCACAGGCTACTTCGGATCTGCTTCATGTTAACTTGGGAGGCCCCATCAACAAGAGCAAAGTTTTATGGAGAATCATACTTTCGGTGGTTCTTTGGTCTATATGGCTCGAAAGAAACAATAGAGTAGTCATGAGTCTTTAGAAGATGTATGGGGTAGAATTAAGTATAGAGTGGATCTATGGTCATCAAGTCATAGGTTGTTTAAGGACTACAATGTATCTGACTTAGTTAGGAATTGGTGCTATGCTATGTAACCAACGGATGTAATTGATGCTGTAATGAGTGTGAGGGATCCCTTATCCCTGACACTTTTTTTAATAGCAATAAAAGTACTTTTCTTTAGAAAAAAAAAAAAAAAAAAACCCACCACAGAAGGCAGAGGACTAGAACTGAACATGCATTTCAGAGTCACAGTAGATGACATCATTCAACTATAGAAAGAGAGAGAGAGAGATCAATTATAATGACCGTCCTCACATTTAGTCAAGAAACCATTTATGCAACCAGAACCCACCAAAAGAAGATGACTGGAATAGCACATGCAGTTCAGAATCAATCTCCATTTGAGCAGCTCACCTGCTTGCAAGAGGTGGATTCCTCACCAACTCGTCGTGCTCCAAATTCTTCAAGTTCTCAATTCCACTTTGAGGAAGACCTGTAATATCTCCAACCATTGCTGTCTGAGAATCTGAATTTTGCATCCTTCCATCAGAATACGTTTGTTGTGGAACCAGTTCCAACCCCCTTTTTACCTGCAATGCAATTCAAGAGTCTGAGATATCAACTATTGAAGTTTCCAAATAGTACTTATCAAGAGGGTACATTATCTAGGACACGATGCTTAACATCAATTGGACTTGAATGGTACTTTCTTTAGTGCTAGAACGTGTTCACAATTACTTTAATAATTGTCTATTAGCTATACAATCCATCCTCTGATGCATATTATAACATGAATGCACGAAAACTAAAGTCCCGCCTGCCTTGACAGAGTTAGACCCATTGATCTGGTGCAGAGTCTAAATACATTACGAGGTTAGTAGACTGTTCCAATCTGCTATCTTAAGCATACTTGTGTCCACAGTTGATAAATACTAACCACCCTTAGCTAGACCGTTCCAATCTGCTCTCATAATTCCAGCTAAGACTGTCACACTGCCAGCTTCATTGCCCATTTCCTCTAACACCAGCCTCATCATGCATTCGTACGACATTCAGATTGTGGGATCTGTTTCATGCCTAACCTCTTCAGCACCATCTGATCCCTACATCATCCCCACGGCCCAGCTGCAACAGTCAGGCCCAGATGGTATCGCAGCCCATACCTAATACCTAGGTCTTCCGACACTCCTATGCTCTTATCAATGGACCAGGCCTCATTCCCATGATGGATACACATACAACCTATTTTGCTGAGGCTTTTAGTTTTGAATCTTTTGATTCTTCTGTTATTTAAGCTATCGAGAGCACACTATATATTTATTAAGAATTTCTTACAATTGGTTAATGGTCTAGTAGTTTGACAATCAAAAATATATCAGGTACTTTTTTTTTATAAGAAACATATAATTTTATTGCAACAAAAAAAAAAATCAGGTATTTTTTTTTATTTTTTTGATAAGAAACAAGAATTTTATTTATATATAGAAAAAATACAATGGGAAGAGGTTTCCCAGGCTTTAATCACACAACCATTACAAATATCAGCTATCAATCTATAGGAGAACAGTACTAAGGTCTCTTTGCAAATCAGAAATGAAACAGCCCCTAAAATCTTTATGGATTGAGATCAGGTATTAACTCAATCATTTGTGGAAGTTCTCACGTCCAACTGCCAATATCTAAAATGCTAATCATCAAGTATGTGTAAGTCATTAGTTAAGCAAACTTACATGTCAATCATACCTCATTAGAATAAACAAGTGACTGAGTGAGATTGGATGGATTCATATCAGAACGCCAGGGTGCTAGCTGGTATTCTGACTCTTTTAGCTTTCCCTGCGAAGCAATCAAATGCCAAAAAAGAGAAAGAAAAAGAGGCAAGATGCAATCAGTTATTGCCATTTGGAAGTCCATCCCTACCTTTCCGACCACACAAAGGACAGCAACATACCTCAGTTACAAGAAGCTGTTCTTGTAAGTGTCTGAACAAAACCTGCATTTACAATATTTCAATATAATATAATAGGAGCCACAACCTCATATGTCATCCAAACCATTATCAACATTTCATTAACATCTAGAGATGATAACCGGCCCAGGGTAACAGTAACTATCAAATCTGACCACCAAACACCCCACAAAAAGGAGAGTCCAAATTTTATAGGAAAGATAAATTTTATTAATAAAGGAAATGAAATACAATGGGAAGTGAAATTCCAAAATGGAAGCATGCAAGTTAAAAGCTGAAGTACAAAACTCCAATCTCTACAGATGTCAGACGCAAAGAACATTTTACAATCTCAGTGGTTGGATACCCGCCAGTCCACACCACCACTCCTTCGAAAGAGTCCAACTTCATCTTGCAGAGAAGCAATTAAGCACAATCTAGTGAGGCCGAAGAATGCCAATTGAATCTATGCATCATAAGTAGAGCAATGTTGTGATCCTTACAAAATTTGCACGAAAATAACTTGGTATATTTGAGTTAAATTTGGTTTTGTATCAATTTGATGAGCAGTTAAATCATAGTGCAGATGTCGGTATTTTCCAGATTGCTTGGTTTTTAGTAATCAATGGAAGTAGTCGGACATGATTGAAGCTGCAATAAATAATTCTTTTGAAGCAGCAAAATCCAACTTGAGCTTATCCGCAATGATAAATTCCCATTTACGGAAACAATATAAACTATATTGACAGAAACAGGATGAGCTAAGGATGTAAGACAGACTAAATGGTCGGCAAAGAGTTTATTCAGCCAAACACATATAAGATTGATCCACTAAAAGAAATAGCCCACGTGCCAGCAAAATATTACGGCATGAAACTGATCTATAAAGGTCCTAATGTTCAATCTCATTCGTTTCTACTCTAACTCACTATGTCTTATCTCAAAGCGTATTTGGTTTCCAAAACATACTTATAAATACATCAACTCAACAGCAAAGAAAACAAAAAAAAATTCAGTCAAAATAATTTTTAGCTTTCAAGCTATATCTGAAGGTTCCCTCAAAATTCCCAGAAATGTCCAAGAATGACCAAATTCTGGTGTTGTTATGACTTCTAATTCTTTCCTTTGGTGCTTTGAAACTTCAGACACACGAAAACCAACTCCAATCTGAAAACTGCCAGTAATTTCACACATAGACTGCAATACACGAGATAGTCCATCTCAACCTACTACAATCTTCTATACCGAAAATGCCTTTCATCTCAAGTACAAGAACCAACTGAAGGTATGCCTTACGCACCTTGGTATTACTGACAATGGACTGGGCATCGACAACAGATGGTTGAAGAGAATACTCCGCAAGAAGAGGCATCAACAAAGTAACGAATGTTGATCTTTCTTGTTGTGCAGCCTGAAACAGAAAAGTGAGCCTGATTACAATTTAGCTGACATTTGTAAAGAGGGAAGAGAGAAAACTCTAATACTATTAGTTGACTGGCAGACTAAACCATGTGGCATTATTTAATGTTATGAGGTAGAGGAATAATCTAATGTAGTAAATTTGTATACATCTCGTGACATTTAGATTATAAGCAGCAAGTGCAATACACGTAGACCACGAGAGGACAGGATCAGTAGGGGATGAGAAAACACACCAAGAAAGCATGGTAAAAAAAAATGATCTAAACAACTTAACTCTTGTTGATCTCAATGACAAATCTGAACTCAATCTATAAAATGAAACGAATGTGTAAGGCCTATATAGAGACTAGAGAATCTATTACAAAATGAAAAGTAAACAGCACTTCTTATTATAGTTGACTTTTTTTTAATAAGAAACTGGTAATTTTAATAACAAAATTGGTAGCTGATGTGATTGGTAACCTATTAGTATATTATAGTTGACATAGATTAATAATAAATTAGTTGCAGAGATAATAGTTTAGTTCCTCAGTACTTTAAACTGAAACAATAATAAGGAACACATTGGCTCCAGATCCGACAATCCCTGGATGAGCCACCCAGGGAAAAATTTACCTACATGTACACAATCAAGAGTAGTTTGAAAAATATATATAGATACCTGTAATGCATACGTAAGACGAACATTTTCCTCCATTATGTCTTGTCTATAGGAAATTGCTTTAGATGCAGCATGAATAAGATCCTGTTGTTGCTGATCAAACGCCTTTCGGGCCAAAAATAACACAAAAGCAAAAGCACAAAACCTCCATAACTATTCTAATACAATTCATAAACAAGATGTCAAACAAAATTCCTGCTTACAAGACGCATATATGATATACGCTTCTCCAGGGCATATTTCTCATTGCGAACTTGTGCTTCCTATAAAAAGAAATAATAAGTAAAAAGAAGGTGCAAAGAAGTAGATAAGAAAACTCAAACAGTTTTCCTTTCTTACCTTCATTGAGAATTCTGCAAGATGTTTTTTCAATTGTGAAATCTCCTCTTCATTTTCCCGAATTTTAACAACCACATCCTACAAAGGTGTATTCACAAAATGATGCTGGAAATATATTTGTAAGCAATTCTGTCTCAACGAAGTAAGATGCATTCAAAAATCATTGTCGAGAGAAAAATATCACCCAGAAAAAGTTCGAAATTATAAATTGTTTGAGTCATAATAACATACCTGCTTTGAAGTACTGGCATCATTGACTTCAGCCATTGAAATCAAATCCGTTCCAGGGTTTCTGAACTCTGAATCCTCATTGCCTTCTTGCTGGTTCCTATAGAAGACGTTAAAAAATTTACATCCAGCCACATGTATTCGGACCATATTTGAATCTGATATACCTGGTTGGATTAAATAATGTTATAGATGGTGACATAATCTGAGAGATGCCAGAATTATCCGACGTTGGATGACCATCATGAATCACATTCAATGTTCCATTGACCCTGTTGCTATCGAATTGGTAATCTATATGCGTTTGCATCACATGATCTCTACTACTGCGGATCAGATCTGGCAGAACATGTCCGGAATTGATGTCCACATTTCCACCCCCACCTATTTGGTTTTCTAAATTTAGAACTATTTGATCAGCTTTACACAGTTCATTAAAATGATCACTCCATCGATCACCATATTTTACGTTACCTGATGTCTGCAACAGAAAAGAAAAAATGAAATGGAGTACAGTAGAGAAAGCCTGGAAGAAAATATGTATCACGAACTTTTAAAATGGTAATATCTAGACCTAAGCAGTGCAATAACCGTGCACTCTCAGAAATTTTGCAGCAGGGAATACGATAACAATTTTCAGTATATTGTGGGAAAGCCTGCCAAACTTATAGAGCTTTGGTTTATCAGACATGACTATGAGGCCCTAAGTAACAGTCAGCTCCTATCACATGGTTATAGCTCTCAGCCTCCATTATAACATGTATAAAGAACAATATGAACGTTCCATATTTTTACATTTTTTTACATCACTCTCTTGAGGCTGATGCACTGATCAGAGGAGAAGAGTCAATGATGGTTATATCTACTTCATCCTTCCTTGCAGAAAGAAAATGAAGGCCACACACGATATGATAAATAGCTTACAAAATGTCCTTGGTACGAAAGGAAGATGGCAGCATAAGCTTCATTGCATAGATTTTTTTTTTTTAAGAAACTTAAAAGTTTATTAATGAAGTAAATAAATTACATAGGGATGAGGTTTCCCTACTGTCTTCTCAAAACTAACTTACACATCTACATTACAATGCTAAAATCTCTTTGAATATCAGCTGTAAAGAACCCCCTAAACTCCTTATGAACAGAAATCCACCAAGGCACTCTACATTTGAGTTTAGCCCACACTTCATCTATTGATTCCTCCTTATTTTCAAATATTGTCCAATTTGTTACCAACCATATTGACCAGCACAAAGCGTGTACTATCACTTCCCAAAAAATCTTGACTCTTTTGTTGATACGTGCCCCCAAATTCATTAAAAATCAATCATTTATATTTCTCGAATGGCACAGGCTAAATAAAGCTCAGATAACACCCTGTTCCACAAAGAGAGGGAAAAGACATCGTGTAAAAGATATGATCCATGTTCTCAGAATTTCTTTTCAGAGAACACACCAATTAGGAGATAGAGACATATTTGCGAAACGACTTTGCATCTACACTTTGAAAAAGTAAACAGAAAAGTTATGCATTTACGTTACTGCTAAAAAGCATTTTTTGGAACATTGTTACCAGTAAAAGAAAGGCATTCCATTAAGAAGTGTAGATAATCAGTCTCCAATTTCATTAGCAACCTACCATGCAATATCATATAACATATACTAATACTTATATTAAGTTATATTAAACCATCAAACTAATCTAACAAACTATCACCACAACATCATCCAAATACGGAGAATCCTACAACTATAGCCTACATACACCTTCAAGGCTTGACGGCAAAGAGATACTCCTTCCGCCTTAGTCATAGTCCCCTACCAAGTTTCACACAGACTAAGAAATTCATTTGATACAAGTGGAAATTCCTGCACACCCTTATTTAATATGGTGAATGAAGGATGTAGATATATATATATATATATATGTGTGTGTGTGTGTGTGTGGTAATTTCAATGAATCATTTAGTAAGGGTATATTAGGAAAAAACATTCAACACATCCTTAAAAAGGAGAGGGGGCTATCTTTTATAGACATCCAGAAAAGGAAAAGGGGGACTATCTCTGAGAGATGGAGGGAATATTAGAAAATGGAAATGGATATAAAGCTTTTTGTACTTGCCCCTAATGAAAATTTTGGAACTTAGTGATGAATTCCTTATTATCAAGTAATAAAATATATACTTTTAAAAGAACAAATGGATTACTGAAGCAAAAAGCACAGATATTTGCTTTTGGATAACGAGTGAATATTTATTATAATAAAACAAGTACAGAGAAACTAATAAATAATGGTGACCCAACAAACATGTAGATCAAGCATTCTCTGGAAGAGCTCTTACATATTTCTCAAGTTCCTCATTCCTTTTCTGTAATTCAGACCTTAAACGGTTGTTCTCTTCCACCTGTGAAGAGCATAACATGAACAAAATGCCTTATTTAGACTGTGACAATCAACAGGTTCATAAATATAACTAACAAATTCATTTTTCTAGGGAAAAATATTAATATGCTAATGAGTGCACATAACAAGTTCATCACTTAGAATTGTATGGTATTGTGAGAGTCAGTGAGTTAAAAAGTGAGAGGTGCCCCAAGGCGCCAAACCTATAAAACTGCCTAGGCGCGAGGCGCCCGCCTCACCGTAGTGAGGCGCCCAAACTTAAAAAAAAAAACCAAATATACTAGAAAACATTTCACAACAAGAAAACATAATAATAATAGTGATATCCAAAAAATAATAATAGCATGAAAATATAACAATATCCAAAATATATTAGTCATAGAAGTTCATAATATACATCAAAGTTAAACTGAACTCATACTAATATACAATCATAATAAACCTATAAACTCTTAATCAAACTTATAAACTGAACTCATAAAAAAATCAAAAATTCAAAAAATACAATAAAATAGAAACTGAATTAAAAACTGATCTGGAGGTCCTGGAATGTTGCGCCGCCGCCGGTGGCCGGTGGTGGTGTGGTGGCTGGTGATGAGGAAGAGAGGAGGATGTGGTTTTGGGCTGAGGCTGTAAGAGGCTAGGGTTTAAAATGCCCTAGTTGATCTCATTCTACTATATATACATATAATTAAAAAAATAGAAAAAAAAAACAAGAGGTGCCTAAAAGCGCCGCTTTCGCTTCTTCAGAAGGCGCCCGAGGCGTGCGCCTAGGCGGCGCCTTAGCCAAGTCCGCCTCGCCTCACTATACCTAGGCGCCCCACCCCAAAACCGCACCGCCTCGCGCCTAGGCGCGCTTTTTAAGTCACTGGTGAGAGTAAACAACGATTATAGCCGATGAAGTAAAGCACTCGATTCAATTTTTTTTTTTTTGATAACCGAGAACTCACTGTAGCCGAGTCCTTTGGACCCACCTACAGTTGCCAAACTCGGGGGTAACCACGCGCGCCCCAACGCCTGGGCCCGGGAGACATCAGGAGTAGTCTGCAGTTGGTAGGATTTGAACCCGGGACCTTGGTGTCCCATCACAAGCTCCCTACAATCTGAGCTAGCCCCTGTGGGCTCACTCGATTCGAAGTTTAACACCACCGACTTCAAACATCAAAGGATGGCACGTTTAGAAAAGGGTGAAGGATCCCCAAGTGGAAAAACAACAAGTACTACTACAGAGCATAGCTCCAACCTATGGTTTAAATTCTCTATGATTTGATAGTCACAAAGCCACGCTAAACTTAGTCCTATTCCACACAACCTTGATGGATTCTTCACGATCTTCGAAGATTCTTTGTTCAACAAAATATTATCTTTCGAAAGCATCTCAAAAGAATGTTGCACTGTATACAATGTGAAATGAACATTAGGTGGCACCAATGTACTCATTGTTGGGGGCAAAAAGAAAACTGAAAACATATCTACATCATCAAAGATTATGAAGTACGGTGGATTGACTTCATTAAATAACAACCTTAAGCAGAAGTTCTCATGATACTTGACCCTTCGTTTACAGAAATTGGGGAATTCTAACCAAAATAAAAGTTTTACAAATATAAGATGTTGGAACATGTAATGCTTTGGATTACGAAATTTAAATGGATACCCACTACGTCGACAAGTGCATATTTGTTAACAGTAGACAACGTATTTTGCTATCTACTTTACCATGCCATATTGCCATAGCCTTGACATTGTTCTTCAATGCTCCCACCCCACCACCAACAGGTAAAAACATCCAGTTTTTCTTTTTACTTTTTATGAGAAACATACTTTTACTAGAGAGCTATAGAAGAGGTTACAATTACATGAGGAATCCCGGAATAAAATTTACAAGCTAATGAACAATGCTCCAGTCCCTAGCATCATCAGAAACAAGAAAATGTGAGTCACTAACTTGAGGCTGAATTTTGGTTGCAAAACTACTGCATTCAAGGCCATAAAATAGCTAAAAATGATTTGACTGGTAAAGAAAGCCAGCTGAGCACATTTATTCATTGATGTATTCAGCCTCTGCATGGTATACTTCTTCTTTTTTTCTTTTTTTTGATTTTTGATAAGAAACAGAGATGTTATTAAGAAGAAAAACTACAGCGGAAAATCAGAAAAGGGAAAGGGATGATGAATCCCTCACTGTGAACAAACTTAGTACAAAGTAATATCTAAACAACAGGAAAAATAATGTATTTCAACAATGAGAGAACAAAGAGATAATGATCTCATAGAAAGTTGCAAAGGAAAATAATCAACATGAATTGACATTACAAAAACAACTCTACGTTAAGAAAGTACCAGATTGTCCAGCCTGGAATATAATTTAAATATAGGTATGCATCAAATAAAGGGTACATCAGTTATGATTTTAAAACATTCATATATAGGGAAATTAAATACTTTTGCGGTACAAACTCAAAAGTAAGGTAACATATCATAGTATATTGGTGATTGAACCAATGATGGCTATATCCACAGCTGAGACATCGACCGAAAAATTAGCAGAGAATCCGAAACAGGCAATGACCTCATGAGAGCAAATACTAAGAAAGAATAATTAGATATGACAGACGAAAACCTCCAGTAAAAGACTAGCACTGGAGAATGGACACAGCACTGTTGCATAAAGTAGGTAATTGGTAATTTGAACCGAAGCTACAGTTCCACAAAACCCTCCGCCATTATCAATCAATCAAAAGAAGAAAGAAAGAGGAAATACCTGCTGCTTGATGGTAGCCTCAGCAGCTTCGACTGCTTTCATAACCTGAAATAATCCATCACTGCCGTTGTTACTGTAGGGATCGTTAACCGTCAGGCCGGCGAATCTGGTTTGTAAATTGTCTTCGCCGTTGTCCATCTCTCTTTATTATTGTATTTGAATTTGAATTTGAATTCTTCTTTCTAAGAATAAGGGAGAGCAATTTGGAAATTAAATCCAGGTATAGATGCGTGAATTAACCCAAACATGTATAGTATTATTAAGGTTAAACACCACACACCTGGGGTTGGGTTCCTCTTCATTAAAATTAAATCGTCGTCGTCTTCCTGCTGCAAGTACCTAATTAATGCCTACTCGATCCCGATTGCAGTGCTTATTTTGAGGGGGGTTTGTGCCCCCTATAAAGTATGGAGGGGGGTAGGGGGATCTCCGCCGTCGAATTCGTCTGGTCTGGTGTTGGGGGCAGTGCAGTGCACAATCTAAAGACTACTACTCTTCTTTCTTCTTCCTATGATATTTCCTCTTCTTTTCTCTCGTTTGGTTTCTTTCAAATTTTATTTGTTTTATTTAATATATATTTAATTTAATATAATACTACAACTTTTTTCCTCTCAACTTTTATTTTTAAAATAAACCCAAATAAAAAAAATACAATGTTCGCTTGAGTAAGGAGCAACCATTTTTTTTTTTGTACATGTTCGTGAATTACTTCTTTTCTGTGGTTTTGATGATTGATTTTTGGAGAAAAGAGTAATTAGGTCTCATTGATATGATCATTTTAATTTTTAAAGTGGGCCCATCTCCCCCAACTTCACCTTCATTCGTAATGATGTGACATCAATTCTTTCACAACAATTCATTGTTATTCATCGCCTACCAATTCCCCATATATATATATGTATGGGTAATTCTATTATACCCCTGGTGTATTAATACACCTATAATTTTACCTGCTATAATGGGTCACCTTCAAGTTACATTTAACTTGCTACATGGGTAATGGGATATTGTGGGCCCCCTTTTTTTTCTTCTTCTTTCGCATGGGCATTTTAAAGCTTTATGGATTTTATAGTCTTCTAGATTTTTAATATCTTTTTTTTATAAGATATTTTCGTTTTCCATTAGAAAAATCACATTCTAGTTGTTATTTTTCGTCTCTCTTGTCAATTAAAATATTTCTTTCAAAATTTACCTCCAACTTTAATACTCTG
>JAUEKW010103126.1:1854-12340 GCA_032274785.1 Ajuga reptans
CACTATAACAGGAGGCAGAGCTAGCTCTTATTCGTGCCGATAATGCTGAAAAGAGTTTGGAGCAATTAACTGCCTATTGGAAGGAGCAAGAGATGACGCTTAAAGAGGAGGGGAGAACTGAAATTCTTCAGTGGATTCTTCATTTCCTATCTTCTAGCCGAGGTAAAAACCTTTTGAAGGACGTCCACGAGGGGCTCATAGAGGACTATTAAAGTAGCAGCCGATATCTCTATGACATGGGCAAGTACATGTCAGATTTCTTTACTCACAGATTTTTTAATGCTGTGGAGCAAGCTCGGGAGCAAGGCTTTGACGGGGATTTGTATGCCGAAGGTCCAATACAGACAATGCCTAATCTTCCTGCTTTTCCTGGGAACGCTCAAGAAGACTACAAAGCTGCTTGGTGGGTGGCCCCACTTCGCTCAACTGCAGCTCAGTTCGCCTCCTCACCTCTCAATGCCTCAGAGCTAGAGCCCAGTCCTCAGTTCATTTATGGCCTAGGTCCTGCTGCTGTTCCTACTTCCGTGCGCATCCCTAACTCGGATGCTTCTCCCACCTGCGATGGGTCGGAGCCATCCAATCCTCCTTCATAACTCTATTATAAAGGTCTTTAAGAAGTTGAATAATCATGCCTCGAAAACTGCACCTGGAATCTAGTAGAGCTGGTTAGGTATGAGAGCACCTTGGCCCATTTTGGTCTCAGCGCTAAAAAATGTCCTCTTCATAAGGAGGCTGGTATGCCCCCTTTGCGTCCCAATACATGTTGCTCTTTTATCGTATCTGTTCTCTTCTCTCTCTTTTTTTTTAATCGTACCACTTGCATTGTGCAGAGATGTCTTGGTTGGCTGGGATTGTTCCTCCTACCGTGGATACGACCAAAACTGTAAAGAAGAGCTCCGCCACCAGTGCTACAATACCCTCCCCTGTACTAGCTGCTTCAAAGTTGGTTACGACTACTACCCCTGGGCAAGACTCCTCCCCTAGTACCGCCGCTGCTATCACTCGTGAGGTTATAGATAAAGACAAGCACAAGGAGAGTGCTGGCACTACTGGAGGAGCTCCTAAAAGAGCTTGCACAGAGACCGTGGAAAAAAGGGGGAGATAGGGAGTCCATCAAGGAAACTACACTATCCTCGTCCAAGGATTTGACCTCCCCACTTCCCTCAGATGATTCATTAATGTTAATTCTCCCTAGTTCCATTTTGGACCTAGATCCGAAGAGTGCTGGGACCCTGATTGGATCGATGCTCCCTTCTGAAGACCGCTCCGCTATAATGGCCTCCTCTCCTCGCCACGTTGAGCTAAGTGCCATGGAATATTTAGCTAAGGTTAAGCTTATTCTTTTTACCTTGCTCTCTCCCTTCTTCAGTACTTATATATATATATTTCATGGAACTCATTTTCTAGTTCATTGTGCTCTTTAGCAGAATAGTTCAGCGGGATCGCTCTGTTTCTCGCACTCCAGACTTGGCCTCTCAGCTGTTGGCCAAAGATGCACATATTAAAGAACTTGAGGACAAGATGTCAGTCCTGTAGAAGAAAATGGACGTCAACTTGCAGCAATCTCATAAGCAAGTTACTCACTATAACAGGAGGCAGAGCTAGCTCTTATTCGTGCCGATAATGCTGAAAAGAGTTTGGAGCAATTAACTGCCTATGGGAAGGAGCAAGAGATGACGCTTAAAGAGGAGGGGAGAGCTGAAATTCTTCAGCGGATTCCTCATTTCCTATCTTCCAGCCGAGGTAAAAACCTTTTGAAGGACGTCCACGAGGGGCTCATAGAGGCCTATCAGAGTAGCAGCCGATATCTCTATGACATGGGCAAGTACATGTCAGATTTCTATAGTCACGGATTTTTTAATATTGTGGAGCAAGCTCGGGAGCAAAGCTTTGACGGGGATTTGGATGCCGAAGGTCCAATACAGACAATGCCTGATCCTCCTGCTTTTCCTGGGAACGATCAAGAAGACTACAAAGCTGCTTGGTGGGTGGCCCCACTTTGCTCAGCTGCAGCTCAGTTCACCTCCTCACCTCTCAATGCCTCAGAGCTAGTGCCCAGTCCTCAGTTCATTTATGGCCTAGGTCCTGCTGCTGTTCCTACTTCCGTGCCCATGCCTAACTCGGATGCTTCTCCCACCTGCGATGGGTCGGAGCCATCCCATCCTCCTTCATATCTCTATTATGATATAACTTTAATAGGTTAACAAAGCTATCTTTTAATAGCTGTTTTTAGCAAAAAAAATCATTGTTTTTTTTTTCAGGAATGTTTTTCCTAGCCTTCCAAGGCTCCTAAGAGCCCCCGGCCCCCTACTCCCCCAGTCACGTGTACAGTGCTGGCACTGAACACGTGACTCAGGATCAGAATTTTTTTTAGCAAAAAATTCTGTTTTTTTTTTGCCAAGTCTAGGAGCGTTGCTCCTGGCCGTCCAAGGCTCCTCAGAGCCCCCGGCCCCCTACTCCCCCAGTCACGTTTACAGTGCTGGCACTGAACACGTGACTCGGGATTGGAATGTTTAATAGCGAAAATTTTTGGTTTTTCGCCAAGTTTTGGAGCGTTACTCCTGGCCGTCCAGGGCTCCTCAGAGCCGCCGGCCTCCTACTCCTCCAATCACGTGTACAGTGCTGGCACTGAACACGTGACTCAGGATTGAAATGGTTTGTAGCAAAAAATTCTAGTTTGTTTTTACTCAGGCCAGACGTTGTCTTTAGCCTTAGATGCCAGAGCAGGTCTGAGCTTTAGATAACTCAGGGCCAGACGTTATCTTTAGCCCTGGGCGCCAGAACGGATCTGGGCTTTTGAAGAAAACTTAGGGCCAGTCATTGGCTTTTGCCCTGAGCGCCAGAACGGGTCTGGGCTTTGACAAAAAATGTATAATTAGGAGCGCTGGCATTTCCTTCATTTGGTGCCAATGTTGTCAATACAACTTCTTGGAAATAGAAAATATATTAGTACGGGGATATATTCTAGTGAATCTTTTTATCTCAGTCATAGAACTTTTTCAGGTTTGCTATGTTTCATGGGCGTGGTTGCTTCTTGCCCTCCATGTCTTCCAGCTCATACGCGCCCCCCTTCAGCACTGTAGTCACCCGAAAAGGGCCCTCCCAGTTGGACTGCAGTTTTCCCACATGTTTCAGGGCGTCAGCTCTGCGAAGGACTAGGTTTCCATACTCTTGTATTTCTTCGTCCTTACCCACGATGTCTCCCGTAGTTCCTGCACCATATCTAATTTTTTTCTCATTAAATTTCGGTTTTGGCATTCGTTATAATAAGTGATTCGGTGGGTTTCCATACCAATTTCGGTTGGTATTACAGCTTCCGCTGCATAAACCAAGCTTAAAGGGGTTTCTCCTGTGGCAGTTCTGAGGGACGTACGATATGCCCAAAGAACTAAATGTAGCTCATCTACCCACCTCCCTCTAGCACTCTCCAGCCTTGTCTTCAATCCATCCACTATTGTTCGGTTGGTGACTTCCACTTGACCATTAGCCTGCGGATGAGCCATATATGTAAATTTCTCCTGAATTTTCATTTCCTTGCACCATGCTATGATATTTTTTCCACAAAATTGCTTTCCATTGTCAGAAACCAGGGCTCGCGACACTCCATATCGAGTGCAAATATTTTTCTATAGGAATTTCATGATAGCATCCTCAGTTATCTTGGTCACTGGCTCGGCCTCAACCTAATTACTGAAATAGTCAACCGCGACAATTAAAAATTTTCTTTGCCCTCCTGATGGAGGAAATTCTCCAACTATGTCAATTCCCCACTTAGAAAAATAACACGGTGAACGGATCACTCCCAGTTCCTCTGTCGGGACATGAATCAGCCTTCCGTGTCGCTGATAGCTCTCACATTTCTAGACCAGCTCTTTTGCATCGGCAGCCATGGTGGGTCAATAATAACCAGTCCTGATTGTCATTCTTACGATTGCTTTATACCCAGCATGACATCCGATACCTCCTTCATGGATTTCCATGAGCACATATTCCCCTTCCTTCTCTGATAAACATCTCATAAGAGGATGGGTAAACAATATTTTATATAAGGCATCGGCAATAATGCAATATTGTATTAAGTATATGTGTTAAGTATATGTGTTCAGGGGCACCTTTCTTCAGGGCTGTGTTATGGGAGTCCTCCAATCAGGCGTTTCCTCAATGGATCCCACGGTCATGCTCACAGAGATGGTGTCTGCTGTTAGTAAGGTGATATGCCTTTCTTCCCCAGACATTGCTGCACCCGCGAGCCTGGCCAAGTAATCAGCCTTGCCATTCTTGGCTCGGGGTATCTGCTGAATATCAAATGTTTGGAACTTTTGACGCAGCTCTGAGACATGTTTGACGTATTTGATCATCATTTCACTTTTATCTCAAAATTACCTTGGGCCTGCTGAGTAACCAGCTGTGAGTTCGAATAAAAAACGACGTGTTGCGCTCCTAAGTCGGCCACCATCTTAATACCCCTGACTACAGCCTCGTACTCAGCTTTATTGTTGGATGTCTTAAATTTAAAATTTACAGCAAATTGCAGCTCCTCCCCGTAGGGATCGATTAGGACTATCCTTAGTAGTTTTCTGTATGAAGTCAGCAAGGGCTAGAGCTTTGATAGCCGTCCTAGGCTCAAAGTACACCTCATACTCCTGCAGTTCTACCGCCCATTTAACCATTCTACCTGACAGCTCTGGTTTGGACATAATTCTCCGTAAAGGAAAGTTAGTTCGGAACACTACCTTATGAGATAGGAAATAAGGTCTGAGACGTCGTGCCATTATCATTACACTTAGAGACGCCTTCTCAATGCTGGAGTATCTGATTTCTGCCCCATGGATCATTTTACTAATGCAGTAGACAGGGTACTGATTCCCCTTCTCCTCACAAACCAACACTGAACTTAGTGAGTGCTTCCCCACTGCTATGTATAGGAATAAGGTTTCTCCTTCGATAGGCTTAGTTAAAGGTGGCAGCTCTGCCAGGTGCTTTTTTAAAACCTCAAAAGCTTGTTGACATTCCTCGTCCCAAACAAATCTACAACCCTTCCTCAGTATTTGAAAGAATGGGAAGTTGCGTTCGGCGGCTCTAGATATGAACCTACTCAGGGCTGCAATTCTTCCATTAAGACGTTGAATTTCCTTGATACCTCGGGGAGGCTGCATGTCCAATACTACCTTTACCTTCTCGGGATTTACTTCAATACCTCTTTGGGTAACCATATAACCTAAAAATTTGCCTGCTTTTACCCCAAAGGCACATTTTGCCGGGTTCAATTTCATACCCACCCTGCGAATGACTTGGAATACCTCATCCAGGTCCCCTACGTGTTGTTCTGACTTGATACTCTTGACCAACATATCTACATAGGCTTCCATAATTCGGCCTAATTGCAATTTAAAAATTTTGTCCACCATTCGTTGGTATGTCGCCCCAGCATTTTTCAATCCAAACGACATTTTAATGTAATAGTACGTTCCAAAAGGTACTACAAATCTACAGTCAGGTCTGTCAGGGTTCATCAATTTCTGATGGTAGCCCTAATATGCGTCCATCATACTGAGCAGTTCGCATCCCGATGTCGAATCCACCAGCTGGTCAATCCTGGGTAAGGGGTAATGGTCCTTTGGGCACACCCTGTTCAGGCCCCTGAAGTTCATGCACATTCTCCAGGCTTCCACTCCTTTTGACACCATAACTGCATTTGATAACCAGCGGGGATATTGTATTTTTCGATATGCCCAGCACTGAGTAATTTTTCAACCTCTTCTTTAATAGCCCTTTCTTTTTCAGCTCCAAAGTGGCGAAGTTTTTGTTTAACAGGCTTATACCGTGGGTCCACATTAATGTGGTGCATGGCAAGCTCTGGGTTTATCCCCGACATATCCTTGGGCCCAAAGGAAAACAAGTCCGCATTGTTCCCGAGGCTTTTTGTTAGCTCAGCAACAATGGAGTTCCCCAACTGTGTTCCTATCCGCGTGGTGAACCCCTCATTTCCAGGAAAAATCTCTACTGCTAGTAACTACTCCTCAGGCTGCATGTGTAGGTCAGTCTCCTCCTCTTGGGATTCTCTCTTCGCCTCTGGATCATCATCGTTAAGCCTTGTGGGGTGACCCAGAGCTGATCTACTGGCCTCCCGCACAGAGTCCACATAACACTTTCTTGCACTAGACTGGTCCCCGATTACCTCCGCCACTTCTCCTTCAGCCGGGAATTTTATCTTTATATGAGAAGTTGATACTACTGCTTGGAATAAGTTCAGTGATGGTCTTCTGAGAATCTCATTGTAAGACGATGGGGCATCTACCACCAAAAAAATCACGTTTTAGACACTTTGATGTGAACCTCTCCCCAGTATTACATGTAGAGTCACTTGGCCAATAGGCTGCACTGCTCCACCTGTGAAACCATATAAGGCTGTCTTGACCTGTTCCAACTCAATATTGATATCCATCCGGTCCAGGCAACCAGTGAACAAGATGTCAGCCAAGTTACCAGTATCTACAAAGATCCACGCTACTGTATACCCTCCTATCTCCGCTGTAATAAATAAAGCGTCATCGTGGGGTCTGAGAGCTGTAACCACATCTGTGGAATTAAAATTTATCACCGGTCCCGTCATTACCTGATTGGCCTTATTCCGACCATTCTCTGCCCAACTCAGGACAGCTCTGGCGCTAGTCTTCCTAGCCCTATTCGTATCCCCATTAGCAGGGCCTCCTATAATCATGTTTATGAACCCCCTCCCGGGAGCTGGAGGAGGATTTCTCTTTGGTTGTTCTTGCAACTCTTTTCCCTTGTTATTTCCTTCCTTTTCAGTACGCCGCTTGGGAAATTTTCTCTTGTTCCATTGACTTGCATCGGAGTTATCCTCCCTGTATCGATAGACCACCTCCTTTAAATGGTTGGCCCGAATGAGGCGCTCAATCTCATCCTTTAAAGTGAAATAATTATTCGTGTCATGCCCAAACTCATTGTGGAATCTGTACCCCGACCTTGGTCTGATGGGGTCCCTAGCCCAAGTTAACGGATATCGGATAACGGGATGGTTTTCATGACCAGCTAGCACTTGAGCTACCTCTATGTATCGAACTTAGAAATTCAGGGTTTAAACCTGAATGGACCACCACTCACCTGAACCTAATTCTCCTTTCTCCCTTCAGATTTGCTTTCGTCCTTCCTGAACTGCCCATCCTTGGCCTCTTCCTTTTTTTTCCTCCTTATCTCCTCTAAGTTAATGAACTTGTCATCTCTCTTAAGTAATTCCTCAAAGGTGGCCGCTGGTCTCTTTGCCAGTGATGTTAATAGTTCCCTTTCACATAACCCATTAGTCAGTGCGTTAATTTTTACCTCCGCCGTCGTTGTGGGCACCTCTAGGGCTGTACTGTCAAAGTGTTTGATAAATTCCCTAAGTGTTTCATAATTGACCTGTATGATATTAAATAGGGAAATAGAGGTTTTCTGCTGTCTTCGAGCACTGGCAAACTGATGCAGGAAAAGAGAGATGAAGTCCTCAAAAGACCGTATAGAGTGCGGTTGGAGATGGTCGAACCTCGCCTGTGCTGCCTTGGTCAGCGTTGCTAGAAATGCTCGGCACTTAACCCCATCTGAGTATCCATGTAGGAGGGCTGAGTTATCGAACCTCAATAAATGGTCACTTGGATCCGTAGTACAATTATAATCAAAATTGAGATGCTTGAAGTTCGTGGGTAGCTCATCCATCAATATGTTCGTGCTGAACTGGCACCCCATTGCCTTCCTCATGAGTACCCCGGGTTGCTCCAACCTTTTTTTTATCTCCTCAAATGCTTTCTCCAATGCTGCAAACTTGTCCGGAGTGGGAGGTGATGGCAGAGTTGCTGGGGCCAGATCAGTTCCATGCAACGTTCCCGAAGATGGCTGCTCGCAGGCCAATGTGGGATCTGTCGTGCCTGTAAGGACACCTCCGCTCTCCCCAACTCTGGAAGTCGGGGTGAAAGTCCTGGCTACGAACACACGTGCCACTACTGAACCGATCAACGCCGTTAGCTAAGCCTCCGTCAGGGTGATAATGGGGGACTCATCCCGAACCTGGTTGACCACTCCAGTGAGAGGCATTTCTGGAGTCCTGAATGTTCCCTTGCCTTCCTGTTCCAGCCCAGCCTCCAAGTTTCTGGGGCTTAGCATATCATTCTAAATCTTCAGAAAAAGTAAACCTGTAATTTCAACAGAAAATACCCTGCGTAAAGCATGCAAACACTTCCCAACCATATCTATAATAATGTTAGAAAAAGTAATAGAATTTCTTGGAGACTTGGCCGTCATCCGTTGTCCAGCCATCCTCCGATTCCGATTCTCAGGAAAACTTGAGGATTGTATCGAGAAAGCAAAGATTACTCACACCTCAACCCATATTTTCCTACAGACGGCGCCACTGATGAGTGCGGCTTTTGTGCATACTCATTCAGAATATTTAACATGTTATTTATATACTAGAGTTCCGAAAATAATCTATCAAGATACCAAATATTATACATTCTTTTATCTTTTATATAAATGAGCACTACAAACTATACACGTTTTTGCTTCTTACCTGTAATTCCACCAATAAACACCCCGGTGGTTTGAAACTTAACCCCCAAGGCAATAAATATACAACGAGAAAAGAAATAAAATCTTCTGATGAGAATAATAACTGTCTTTTACTTGGAAAATTGTCCAATATATATACATCTGACAAAGCCCTAAGGGCACTCTCGACATTTCATCCTCACCATACATTCTTCTCCCTCTACCCTAAGCCCCTTTTTGGGGCTGAGATGATCAGCCGGGCCCATAAATCGTCTGGGCCTTATCCTTGAAAGTGAATCAGGCCCAGTCCCTTTAAGTGAGATCCATCTTTATCCCCTGATCCAAGGCTCCGCAACTCTGCCAGTCCTAGGTTCGCAGCGCTACCCCATATCCTAGTGATCACCTGACATCATCCGGCTCCTCCCTCCCAGTCCTGCCTCCCAATGTACCTGTTCCACAACTGCAAGAAGTGGTTTATTTCCAGGACTCCTACTTCATCAGCCCGGTATTAACTGAACGTTACACATCGATGGTTCGAGTCTTGATTTTCCCTTATGACAGCCCTGCTCCAGTTCTTCGGTTTATTCTCGTTCTATCTCTATCTTTTATTAATCCATGTTTCAGCCCTTATAGGATCAGGCCTGCCCGGGATGAGGTTTTACCAATGCCATATAAAAAATATATCAATCACGTGTACCGTACATGCTTATGACTAGTTATAAGAAATAATTGAAGTATTTTTCTTACAAATACTGGAATAGCGTACCGGCCCATGAGGTTTTTATGTTCTTAACAGACATCTCCTTTCATAGGTGAAATTTCAGGAAAAAAAAAACCCTCTAGGTTCTCTTTAATTTATGACTACTAGCCTAAATATCAAGGGTAGTTTTGTCATTATTGTTTAATAAAAAATAGAGATGTGTGGCTTATAATGTAGATGATGGTCAGTGACGGCATTAATTTTGAGGATATCATTTTTGGTTGATAAGTGAAATGGACATGCACTTGAACCGATAACGTTGACATGATATATATTCAGAATATTGATTTAAGTGAAGGTTAATAATTTGATAATGAATTCCTTTCAATTAAAGATGAGTATGTGGAGAGTAGGAACTCTTAAGTCGATCCAAATCTGTTGAAAATTTTACTTGTGTTTTTTTGTATTTGAACTTTATTGTAAACGTTATTGCCTAGCTCCGATAAAGTTTTTATTAGGTGCTAGACTATCTTTGACTGCTTACGTTTTTTTTCAGACTCCTCTCCACTTTATCTCACCAGACTCTCTTTAATCCCATCTAATCCTCAACTAGGCACCGAACCTGCTATGTCGTCCGACTAGCAGCTAGCATTAACACATTGGATTAGATGATCTTCGATACTAAGAAATTGTTTGGAGATGGGGTAGGAAAGGGAAAAATCTATTTTTGGTCATGTATGTTACGTCTTGTCTAGATAAAATTATATATGTTACGTAATAATAATTTTGGTCCACTATGTTTTGACATTTGTCTGATTTAAGGACATTCGACTCCGACAATAAAAAAAGGTATTCAATTTTGATCCACTATGTTCAAAATCATAACGCGCACGTGACACTTTCCGGCAACAGTTTGGGTTGCCGGAGTCGAATATCCTTAAATTGAACAAATGTCAAAACATAGTGAACCAAAATTGAAATTACATAACATATATACATGCATTTCTCTAGACAAGAACAAGATAAAAATGAATATTTCCCGGGTAGGAAAAGACATGGTAAATCTAGATTACGAATTAACTACACCATAATTGACCTATTGTAACACCTAAAAAATATTACGTAAAGTCCAAAAAATGTTACAATATACTTTATGTAACACTTTAACGGGTGTTACATCTGCTGGTGTTACCTAAAGTCTAAAGTAACACTTTGGTGATATTTAGTAACACTTTATATAAGTGT
>JAUEKW010103237.1:0-18828 GCA_032274785.1 Ajuga reptans
CGTTCAAATACCCTTATTAAGCGATTTACTTAATTTAAAGTTTCACTTCTACATTTTGTCTCCAATCTCAACTTTCATTAGATTTATTTTTAGGACTTTTCTTTTCATTAGATTATGATCGAATATGAATTTTAGATTCTTTCATGTGTTCAACAATTACAATTGTGCTAAAATCTATTCAGAATTACAATGGCTAATACCAAATCAAACAATTAACTACTTCATTCGTAATTGATTAATAACCTCATCAAGATTCTATAAAAAAAATGATGCAATTTGCTACGATTTTGTGACTAGTTGCTCAGAAATAAAAGTCGGTTATCTTTTATTTTTTTGCGGAATAAAGTCGGTTATATTAATTATTAATTAATATCCTAATAAAATCACTGTAACTTTTCTATTTGTCGATCTGTATGCCACGCTGGCTATTACTAGGTAATTTTTCTTTTCTTGGAGAAAAAGAAAATAGCTTCAAAACTAGGCTAATCAGCTCCAATGAATTCCTCTACATTTCCTTATTAACGATTTTGCTCATCCCCCACTAAACCCTTTTCCTCGGAAAATTCCTGTACACTCTCTCACTTTCGCTTACTCCTTTCGAGAATTTTCTTCTCACTCTAAAATCTTCAATCGCGAGAGCTGAGTTCTGCTCTCCGACCAATCAACTAATGAACTTTTGCTGATCGCGCACTTCTACTCTCACCGGAGTGTCATGGCGGAGGAGATCGCCGCTGTCGTCGCGGCTCTATCGTCCGATGATTTCTCACAAAAGCTCCGCTCCGATGCATCGGCGCCTGTGCTCAGGATAGGGTTTCAGAAACTCTACTCAATCCTAAGACAATCTGTCAAACCGGTGGATTATTATAATGGAGGCGATGATGGTTCAGCTGGCAGTAAGTTAGGATTGGAGGTTTGGGACCAAGCTAGGATTCATGCCTTGGCTTGTGTGTCGATTGCTGTTGTTAAAGCAATTCGATCATTATCGGGTATGTTATTTGCTGCGTTTTATTTGTGGTGATGATTGCTAATGTTTGAGTTTATGTTGATTGAATGAGTTATGTTGAGTTGTGGTTTGTGGCAGTTGAGCAAGTAGAGCCAGTGGTTGTGGCTGTCGTCCAGCAGTCAATTGAATTTGCGCTGTGTTATTTGGAGAAATGGATTGGTAAAAGTGATGATCCTAGCCTTCAGGTTTGTTAGTCCTGTGAAGAGACAGATTGCTTCTATTTGTTTCCCATTTTTTTTTTCTTGGCTAGTTCATATTTCCTATGGTTTTGTTATAATTTTTCACTTTTTATGTATATAATAATAATAATTGTCTTGAGTTTTTGTTTTATTTGTACAACTGTGCTATTTCAGTACAAAATGTACATGTATGTCTGTCCCCTTTCAGCTGTATTTTCACCTATTTGGCGTTCTTTGCTTATGTTGCCAAATTGCATGTATTTATCTAATTTTCACCAACGCTGTTCTTGTATCTATTGATTTCCGTGTCAGTATTGGAGCAGCTGTCGAATGGTCACAATAGACGTGTGTTGTGTGTGATATTATATGTAGAATTTATACTAACCATTACTTGTTATAAGAAACCCTTAGGGTTATCCTAATTGGCTGGTTTTTGGGGTGGCTCTGTTGTTAGAAACTGGGGCATTTGGGGCCTTCTTTTATTATTGTTGTTGTTGTTGTTGTTGTTGTTATTATTATTATTATTATTATTACTATTATTATTATTATTATCATCATCATCATCATCATCATCATCATCATCAATTCATCATCATCAATATATATATATAAATGTGGCATCTGCTGATAGAGAGATAGAGAGACTCACTCATTCTTTTGTGAATATTCTTTGACCTTCGCCTTTGAGGAATGTGTACCACTGCGTGCTTCGGAGCATATGGCATCTCACTCGGTCACCTTTCCAATTTCACTATTTGTTGAACTGTTGTCCTTGTCTTTTATGACAAAACTTCTTATATCAGCGTTATATGTCCTTATGAGATTTGCCAGTGTGTTTAAATTAATAACGTTGTTGGTTTACCTAATTCTTGTCCTTCATCCAGAGCACTATGTTACAACTACTAGAGCTGTTGCTAGTTGACGGAGTGCACAAGGAGTTGGAGCTTTCTCAGTCATGTCCGATGAGTGTTCCTGTGGATTTGTTGCCTACTGTTGCTGATAAAGATGATGCTGTTCTGTGGCACGCCAATGTTAAGTGCATGCTTCAAGGTACTGCTCCACATTGTTTGCTGTATCTTCTTCCAATGCCTTACTTATGTCAATCCCTAAGTTGTCTATGTTTCTTGTTTCTTCGGGAAGGATCCACGTGCTGTCAGGAAAGGGAAGCAGATGATCACCTGCTAATACCATTAGTTTCTGAATGCGTACAAGTTGATATTGTGAATCCAGCTGGGCAATCTTTTTCCTCCAATGTGAATAAGTTAAGTACTATCTCTCAACATTGGGCTGTCATTCATCTGAGATGCAACCAGCGTCTTATCTTACTCTGCAGAGAAATTTTAGAACTCCCGGTGTCGTCTGATGAGAAACTAGCCAGTCTCAATATGCGGAGAAAATTGTCAACTTGTGTAAGAACATTGAAGTTGCTGACAAGTGTTGCGAAGACGCAATCACTTGTTTATCCTGACAATCTGTTGTTGCATGCTGCTGCTTCCTTCATTGATGTACTGCCTAGCTTGTTCAGAACAGGTGTTGAGTTTGCAAGTAGCAACTCTGTTGTTGAAAATAGCTATGAAGGTCTTGCCATACATATCGTGGAAGAATTTCTTCAGGTGATGCAAGCAACTTTCTGTAAGAACTATGTGTTTCAGAATATCCATGCATGCACAGCAGCTTCTATCTTGCACAGTTGGGGTTCTGATGTCTGGAGGTTTAATAAATCCTCTTCTAGCCCTAAGATCCCCTTAGCTTACTTCCCTCGTACGGTTATCTTTGTTCTGAAGCTCATTTCAGATATTAAGGATCAGGGACATCATTTTTTTGAGTTGGCTGACCTGAATAAGGGGCTTACTGACAGTCCCCCAGAGCTTGATTCTCCTTCATGCGATGTCTGTAATGGGAAAGTACTTCTGTTGAAAAAGCGTAGTATGGAGGAGTTATTTGGAATATTATTTCCCTCATCATTTCAGTGGCTGGATAATCTGATGCATCTTGTTACCTTCCTTCATTCTGAAGGTATGAAATTAAAGCCAATACTGGAAAGATCATGTTCCATCGGAACGAAAACATCTGTCACCTCTGAAGTGGAGAGCCTAGTTTGTCATGAAGATGAAGCCCTATTTGGCGATCTTTTTTCTGAGGGTGGTCGATCTGTTGGATCTGCTGACGTATGTGAACAATCTAATGTTGCTGCAAGTTCTATTTCCAGCTTTAGCAATATGCCGTTTCAGGCAGCAATTGAATTACTAGGCTTTCTCAAAACATGTGTTTTTTCTCCTCAATGGCATCCTCCAATGTATCAAGATGCGACCAAAAAGCTCAACGAGAACCATATTGATACTTTGCTTTCAGTACTGAATTGTCAGAGTTATTATCATGAGGACAGGGCCTCCGACAATAGCCTTATTCTGCATGAGGATAGGAAGCTTGGACATGTACATCTGTTTGGCTTTGAACTATTGCAGAAACTCGTGATGCTCCGAGCTTTCTCTGAATCGCTTGAAGAGTCAATTGTTGATAAAATACTGATTGTTGAAAATGGTGCTTATCTTTACAATGATCAGATGCTTGCTTTGCTTGCCCACATACTTGTAAGCCGAGTGGGTTCAACTGGTTCCAGACTAAGAATCAAAATCTACCAGATGTTTGTTGAATTTATCCATCTAAAGGCAAAAACATTTTGCTCAGTTAGCCCTGGTCTGAAGGAGATTGTTGATACTCTTCCGTCTATCTTTCACATTGAGATAATACTAATAGCTTTTCATTTGTCATCTGAAGAGGAAAAGGGTTTACTGGCACGTGAGATACTTGCGGCACTTAAAACAATCGATATTCCGTCCACAGTTTCTGACACCATGCAATTGTCCTGCTGGGCTTTGCTGATTTCAAGGTTGATTTTGGTATTGCGCCATATGATATATAACTCCCGTGCTTGTCCTTCATTGCTGCTTTTAGGTTTCAGAACCAAATTGAGGGAAGCCTCCAAGCTACGGATGACTGATTCTGCCAACTATTTGTCATCTTGGCCAGCCATTGCACTAGAGGACATGATGAGTCGAAATGCGACACCAGGAAATATCATTTTGCTTAATCAGTTGATTGATATTGCTCCCCTTCCGGCTTCTGTGTGTAGAGATTTTCATGCAGTTGAGTTCTTAGGTTTGAATTGGGAGGATGTTACTGCCACTTTTTCACAAGTTCTAAGATTTTGGAATGGCAAAAGAGCTGCCCACACCGATGACCTTATTATCGAGCGATATCTTTTTGTGCTTTGCTGGGATGTTCCAATTGAGGCATCTTCTTCAGAACACTGGCAGGGTATATTGAGAGGCCTCAAGGTTACTGATATCTCAGATATGAATAATTTCCTTCATATCAGTCATTCTATGTTAAGGCCATCTCTTCCTAGCAATGAGTCTACTGGTATTCAAGATCTCTTGTTGGGTTTGCTTCAGCAATTGCGGGTTTCGCTTATGCGTGAGGATATTTGCGAACTTACTTGGGACTTTTCTAGGACTGGATCCTGGCTATCTTTTGTACTTTCTGTACTTTGTACTGGAGCTCAGGGAGTGAATAATGGAAATTCACTCAGTACAGTGAGTACCAACCAGCCAGATTTTACTGCTGGGGACACGGAGTTTCTTGGACTGACAAAAGCTCTTGCTTACAACTCGTTCACTGCTGATCAAGTTGCTATGCTTATCAAAGAATTGTCAACTTTGTTAAAGAGATACTTGTGGATTTATCATAGAGCTTTAGCTTCAATATTTAAAAGTGGCCATCATTCTGCTGACAGTTATTTCCCTCTGCTGCTTCTTGGATATGCTGATTTGGATAACAGCATGCAGGATGAATTATCTGAGAAGATGGGGATTAAACCGTGCCTTTTGGGTTCTCTCTATGAGCTCCCATTAAGGTTAAGTAAAATTGTTGAAAAGTTTGCTCTGGGAGTTCGATCTAAAGTTTTTTGGGAGTTTGTGTTGCACGGATTTCCTCTTCATTTTCTCCCTGACAGTGAAGTTTTATCATCCTGCATTTTCAACATGAAAGGAATTGTTGTCAGTCTAGGTGGACTGCTTGAGATAATAGTTTCTAGAGGGATCAATTGGGAGGAAAAAGAGGTAGTGAATGAGATTCTGGAATCAGTCTTGTCAATGAAGAGCGATAAGGTGTTTGAAAGTCTCGAAGGTGAATGTGATCATATTTGTCAAACCTTGAAAATAGGCGCTGATGGACCTGATTACAGCATTTTATTCATTTTGAAGCGCATGGAAGAATTTCTGCGAAGTATCAATAAAGTAGAAGATGTTGATAGGAGCATCCATGAATATGTAGTCATGAAGATGGTTGATATGGCTGACAGCATGAAGAGAGATCCTCTCACAAGCCATATTTTCAATTTTTTTCTCTCTATGGAGGATATCACTGAAAACAGTAAGAACTTTCATGATTCCCTAAGGGGAGATGTATTGGTTCTGATGGATGCTCTAGATCACCGTCTTTCTGAATCTGTAAATGTGAGGGTTCTCAACTTCCTGACAGATCATTTGTCTGGTGAATACCCTGAAGTTAGGGTGAAGTTGCAGATGAAGTTTATTGGCATGGATTTTGTTTCTTTATCAAAGTGGCTGGAGATAAGGCTATTGGGATCTTTGAGAGAAACAGCGAATGGCGCCAGTGCCACAGGAAGTTCAGTCTCTTTAAGAGACTCAACCATATCCTTCCTCACAAGTCTTTTGTCGTCCACTTCTGAATCCCAGTTGCAAGAATTGCAGATCCATTTACATCAAGCCATTCTTCTCAACCTTGATAATGCATTTTCACTATTTGATTTCAGTACAGCAAAAGCGTACTACAATTTCGCTGTTCAGCTTTCCAAAGGGGAACTGTTAATCAAGCCATTGCTGCAGAGAACTGTCATGTTGATAGAAACGCTGGCAGAGGATGAGCGCTTGCTTCAAGGGCTGAAGTTTCTTCTTGAATTTCTTGCAACAATTGTAAGTGACTGTGGGTCTCTCCGTAGCACTATGGTGAAATTATCTGGCAAGACCTTTTCTGGCTGTAGTTCTGGTTTAGGGACTTTATCTTCCAGAACTTTGGGTTCAAGAAAAAATGCTGATGATTTGATTCCATCTTCCGATCGGGGTTCAGCAACTGTTGACTGTGATGCCACTTCTGTTGATGATGATGAAGACGATGGAACATCGGATGGAGAGTTGGGTAGCATAGACAAGGATGAGGACGAGGATAGCAACAGTGATAGGGCTCTTGCATCTAAAGTTTGCACTTTTACATCTAGTGGCAGCAATTTCATGGAGCAGCACTGGTACTTCTGTTATACATGTGATCTTACTGTCTCAAAAGGCTGCTGTTCTGTTTGTGCAAAAGTTTGCCATCGTGGTCATCGTGTTGTGTACTCTCGATCTAGCCGGTTTTTCTGTGACTGTGGCGCAGGAGGTGTTCGTGGTAGCAGTTGTCAGTGCTTGAAACCTCGAAAGTATACTGGGACTGGAAGTAATAGTGGGCCTACAAGTGGTGCTACTAACTTCCAGTCTTTTCTGTCTCTTCCGGAGAACGGAGATCACCTTCCTGACAGTGATACAGATGTTGATGAGGATTCATCTATAGATGTCGATTGCTCTGCAAGATTATCTCTTCCAAAAGAGATTCAAGAAAGGATGCCACTGCTGCTGGATGAGCTGGAGGTTGAACGTCGTATATTAGGGGTTTGCTCATCGTTGTTGCCTTATATTACTAATAGCAGAGACTCCAGCATGATGAGAGATAAGAACGTTACTTTGTCTGAGGACAAAGTGCTTCACTACAGCAATGATCTTTTACAATTGAAGAAGGCATATAAAAGTGGATCCTTAGATTTGAAGATAAAAACTGATTATTCTAATGCAAAGGAACTGAAATCCCATTTGACAAGTGGATCTCTTGTCAAATCGTTACTCAGCATCAGTAGCCGAGGTCGATTGGCAGTTGGGGAAGGTGATAAGGTGGCCATATTTGATGTCGGGCAGCTGATTGGGCAAGCTACTATTGCTCCTGTGACAGCTGATAAGGCTAATGTGAAGCCACTCTCTAAGAATATTGTTCGCTTTGAGATTGTTCATCTGCTTTTCAATTCACTTGTTGAGAATTATCTGGTCGTAGCCGGCTATGAAGATTGCCAGGTCCTTACAGTTAATCATCGAGGTGAGGTGATCGATCGATTAGCCATTGAGCTTGCTTTACAAGGTGCATATATCAGACGTGTAGAATGGGTTCCAGGTTCTCAGGTTCAGCTAATGGTGGTCACGAACAGATTTGTCAAGATATATGATCTGTCTCAAGACAATATCAGTCCTGTGCACTATGTTACACTATCTGACGATATAATTGTGGATGCAACACTTTTAATGGCTTCCCATAGTAGAATGCTTCTCATTGTCCTGTCAGAGTGTGGAAGCCTATACAGGTTGGAGTTGTCAGTAAAAACAAATGTTGGAAGCAGGCCCTTGAAGGAAGTTATTCATGTTGAGGGCAGAAACAAACCTACAAAGGGCTCCTCATTGTATTTTTCATCCACTCACAAATTGCTCTTTCTGTCCTATCAAGATGGGACTACTTTAATTGGTCGTCTTAATCCAGATGTAACATCTTTGGTAGAACTTTCTACCGTGCATGAAAATGACATTGATGGTAAGCTCCGGCCAGCTGGTTTGCATCGTTGGAAAGAGTTATTGGGTGGTAGTGGGCTGTTTGTTTGCTATTCCAATCTGAAATCAAATGGGATTCTTGCCATCTCCTTGGGACAACATGAAGTGCTTGCACAGAATTTGCGGCATACAGGGGGTTCAACTTCATCTCTGGTTGGGGTTGCAGCTTATAGACCTCTGTCAAAAGACAAAATCCACTGTCTAGTTTTGCATGATGATGGGAGTCTCCAGATTTACTCTCACGTCCCAGCTGGTGTGGAGACTGGTGTAAATTTAATGGCGGATAAGGTAAAAAAGTTGGGTCCTGGCATTTTAAAAAATAAAGCTTATGGGGGAGTAAAACCAGAATTTCCACTTGATTTCTTTGAGAAAACTTTCTGCATTACACAAGATGTGAAGTTTACTGGTGATGCCATAAGAAATAATGATTCTGAGGGTGCTAAGCAAACTTTGGCATCTGAAGATGGATTTTTAGAGGGGCCTAACTCAGCTGGATTCAAGGTACTGATAAAATATATTCTAAATGAAATCTCGTATCTCTATATTTTCACTGTGTTATCATTGGAACTTTTATCTGTACAGGTCTTTGTTTTATCTTACGAATTAACATCTATTCAATGTTGTTTCGTTCTCCTCTCCTTCCTCTCTCTGGTACAAAATCCACCTACTATATATACATATTTTTTTATTCATATACACAAACACACATATATATATATATATATATAATTCATATGTCTAGTATCTGTTTTTATTTGCTTTCCTATCTGTGTCTAGGTATAAATCTTACACGTACATATCCATATGTTATATGAACATAGTTGTACCTGAGGAACCGTAAGAAAGATTTTCAGCCAAAGGCAAAATGCATGAATGAAGTGATAGTTAAAAAACAGGCACAGCCGGTTTGGTTTCTTGGTTCTTTTCATTTTAAATATATATCCTTCTTTTTGTCCTTTCTGAATATTTATAAGAGTAAAGCTTCATAGCAGTAGGCTCTGCTCCAACAGTTGCCTGAGCTGATTTCAGAATGGTTTTCTGATCTGCACGAATATGACATGCTTAGGGTTCAGTATTTGTATTTTCAGAAAAATTAGCAAACGGTAAGGGTGATACATTTTCATCCACTGCCTATAGTTCCAACATATATAAGATTTTATGTTGCTTGGAGTATCAATCCCCATAGCTGATGGTAGAACATTTTATCTGTGAGAAGAAAAACTGCTAATTATATTATGGGGGTGTTTGCAAATAATTGTACTTTTAGAGAAGTGATTTGAATTGATTTTTGTGGAAAAATCAAAATTGGGTTGTGTTTGGACTTTGGAATAAAGTGATTTTGACTTAACTTAAGTGCTTTTAATAAAACTCATTTGGAAGCAGCCAGATGCAGCTTCTCATAATCTTATTATAATTAATTTTGAAAAAAAAGTACTCCCTCCGACCCAAAAAAAGAGCTGTTTCAGAAAGGTACAACTTTTTATTTTTAGTCAATTTGATAAAGGTACAACTCTCCAAAAACCATCATTTCTTACTTACACGACTTATTTTATTTTTTTATTTGACATATTCAATCATTCAATCATATATAAGTAATTTGTGAAATATTTTTTTTAATTTTTTTTACTTGGACTAAGAAAACGAGACATTGATATTTGAAACAGGACAATAATTTGTTTTGAAACGGGACTCTTTTTATGGGACGGACTAAGTAATTACAAACCCCTCCAGAATCAATTTTGTCTGGCTGAAGTGATTATAAGCAGAGCATTAGTGGTTGCAAACACCTCCTACATTTGTTTTTTGGTGCTTGTCCTCTGCCTTCTTATTGACTGTTAATGTTCCTGTGGTATTTTGTTGAACTATTCCTTATATGTCTAGTTATTTGTGTTATTATCCAAGAATTTCGAAGATCAATAATGCTTTTCTTGGTCCCCCCTCCCCCCCTCCAGATAACAGTGACCAATTCAAATCCTGACATTGTTATGGTTGGTTTCCGCTTGCACGTTGGTAACACATCAGCCAGTCATATTCCATCTGAAATTACTATTTTCCAGAGAGTGATAAAATTAGATGAAGGAATGCGGTCTTGGTATGACATACCATTCACAGTGGCTGAATCACTCCTGGCTGATGAAGAATTCACTATTTCTATTGGCCGGACCTTCAGTGGATCTGCTTTGCCCAGAATTGACTCTTTAGAAGTATATGGCCGTGCAAAGGATGAATTTGGGTGGAAAGAGAAGATGGATGCTATTCTGGATATGGAAGCTAGAGTGCTTGGTTGTAGTTCATGGTCCACAGGGTCAGCAAGAAAGTCTCGGGCAGCACAATCTGCTTCAGTACAGGAGCAGGTTGTCGCTGATGGCCTCAAGCTCCTGTCCAGGATCTATTTATTATCTAAATCTCTGGAACCCTCAAAATCTGATCTTAAAGTAGAGTGGAGCAACCTTAAATGTAAGCAAGTGCTGGAAACGATATTTGAGAGCGACAGGGAGCCTTTGTTACAGGCTGCTGCCAGCCGTGTTCTTCAGGCTGTATTTCCCAGAAGAGAGGTATATTACCAGGTAATTCCTGCAATCTACAATAAATTTGATATTGTGATTTCAAATGGCTACATTCTTGATGATACATGATTTTTAGTTGCAGTTGTTGGTTCACATGATTTCTCTTGTATAAGTATTACGCTTACTCACTTTGGGAAGTTTTTTCAGGTGAAGGACAACATGCGTCTTAGTGGAGTTGTAAAATCTACAGTCATACTCTCATCGAAGTTGGGGATGGGGGAGCTGACCGCAGGGTGGATTATTGAGGAGTTTACTGCGCAGATGCATGCAGTTTCTAAGATTGCACTGCATCGTCGCTCAAATTTGGCTAGCTTCCTTGAGAGTAATGGTAATTTTTGTTATGCACACCCAAAGATTCTTCCTTCAATTGTTAAAAGCCATTCATGGGATCAATGCTGTCGCAGGATATCTTTGAATTAGCTTTTCAAAGCCCCTTTAATAATACAAAATCATTCTCTATTCCTGTTTTTATATGAATCGTTTCCTGTTTAGCATATTATAATCCTTTTAGCATATTACAAAATCGTTTCCTGTTTTTATAATATCCTTTTAGCATATTATAATCGTTTCCTGCGTTTATACTTGTGATTATAATTGTTTCGAGGAGCATGATTTCTAGTGGTTATGTGTTCTTGCCATTATTACTTCTGTGAGTGACCATGATATTTTAGTTAAATTATGTTCTGATGAATTACAATTATATTTACAATTTTTTTTTCTCTTTGTTTTTAACCTGATGCAGGTTCAGACGTAGTTGATGGACTTATGCAAGTACTCTGGGGTATTTTGGATGTGGAGCAGCCGGACACACAGACTATGAACAATATTGTCATAGCATCTGTAGACCTTATCTATTGTTATGCGGAGTGCTTGACGTTGCATGGAAAAGATGCGGGTGTGCAATCTGTATCCCCTGCAGTTACTTTACTGAAAAAGCTTCTTTTCTCGACCAATGAGGCTGTCCAAACTGCCAGCAGGTACGTATACTAAAGATTGCAAACTTGATCTTAAGCTTCTTGTCTTGCTCTCGCACTTACACTTGCTATTTCCCTTTCAGCCTGGCCATATCTTCTAGATTGCTTCAGGTTCCCTTTCCAAAGCAGACAATGTTTTCTGATGATGTAGTAGAGAATGCAGCATCTGTTCCCCTACGTGCCGATGCTGCAAGTGCAACTAGTGGAAATAATCCTATTATGGTAGAAGAAGACTCAATTACTTCTTCAGTGCAGTATTGTTGTGATGGCTGTTCAACTGTTCCTATTTTGAGGCGCAGATGGCACTGTTCTGTTTGTCCTGATTTTGATTTATGCGAAGCATGTTACGAAGTTTTAGATGCAGAGAGTCTTCCTCCACCACATTCTAGAGATCATCCAATGACGGCAATCCCAATTGAAGTTGAGACATTCGGTGGAGATGGCAACGAAATTCACCTTTCCGCGGATGATTTAAGCAACGCAAGTTTGCTGCCCGTTGCTGCTGATGTCAATATGCAGAACTCAGCTCCATCAATCCATGAGTTGGAGCCTAATGAATCTGGGGAGTTTTCAACTTCAACAATTGATCCTGTTACTATATCTGCATCTAAAAGGGCTGTCAATTCGTTCCTTCTTTCTGAGCTACTTGAACAACTAAAAGGGTGGATGGAGACCACCTCTGGAGTCCAGGCTATTCCAGTGATGCAGCTCTTCTACAGATTGTCATCTGCTATTGGTGGTCCTTTTGTCGATAGCACGGCTGTTGAGAGCATAACTTTGGAGAAGCTGATAAAGTGGTTTATAGATGAGATGCAAATCAATAAACCTTTTGTTGCCCGAACCCATACATCTTTTGGGGAAGTTATGATCCTTATTTTCATGTTCTTCACCCTTATGCTACGTAACTGGAACCAACCAGGTGGTGATGTTACTGTATCAAAACCTGGTGGGGCCACAGATGCACAGGAGAAAACGACCATCCAGATCCTACCTTCCATGTCATTATCCAGTTCTACATCTGATGGCCAAGAGAAAGGTGACACCACATATTGTATGCATAAAGCTTGTGGGTTTCTTAGGCAACAGGTTTTCGTTAATTATCTTATGGACATACTGCAGCAGCTTGTCCATATCTTCAAGTCCCCCTCTGTCAGTGGTGAAACTCATGGTTTAAACCCTGGTTCTGGCTGCGGTGCGTTATTAACAGTCCGAAGAGAGCTTCCAGCTGGTAATTTTTCACCATTTTTCTCAGATTCATATGCAAAGTCGCACCGCTCAGATATTTTTGCTGACTACCATCGTCTATTACTGGAGAATACTTTTCGGTTGGTCTACTGCTTAATTCGGCCTGAAAAGCATGACAAGGGTGGGGAGAAAGACAAGATATACAAGATTCCTTCGGGTAAGGATTTGAAACTTGATGGATATCAGGATGTTCTTTGCAATTATATCAACAATCCACATACAACGTTTGTGAGAAGGTATGCCAGACGGCTGTTTCTGCATCTTTGTGGCAGTAAGACACATTATTACAGTGTCCGAGATACTTGGCAGTTTTCGACTGAAATTAAGAAGCTCTATAAGCACATAAACAAATCTGGTGGGTTTCAAAGCTCCATCTCTTATGAAAGAAGTGTCAAAATAGTGAAGTGCCTTACTACAATTGCTGAGGTATCTGCTGCCAGACCAAGAAACTGGCAGAAGTATTGCTTGAAGCATGGTGATGTCTTGCCCTTTCTCATGAATGGAGTTTTTTCGTTTGGTGAAGAATGCGTCATTCAGGCCCTGAAACTCTTGAATTTAGCATTTTATACTGGGAAGGACACTACTCACACTTCACAGAAGGCTGAAGGTGGAGATGGAGGTACGAGTTCAAATAAGTTTGGGAATCTATCTCTTGACTCTAAAAAAAAGAAAAAAGCTGAAGAAGGAAGTGAATCTTCCACGGAGAAAGCTTACATGGATATGGAACAGGCGTTAAGTATTTTCACTGACCGTGGTGATGACTGCCTGCAGCAATTTATTGACACATTTTTGTTGGAATGGAATTCGAGCACTGTGCGTGGAGAAGCCAAGTGTGTTCTTCTTGGTAGCTGGCACCATGGCAAACAGTTATTCAGGGAGACAATGTTGATGGTTCTCTTGCAGAAGGTGAAACACTTGCCATTGTACGGTCAGAATGTCTTGGAGTATACAGAACTTCTCACCAGCTTGCTTGGAAAATCACCTGATAGCAGCTTAAGACAACAGCATAATGAAATCATAGACAAATGCTTGACCTCTGATGTAATTAGATGCATTTTTGAGACACTTCATTCACAAAATGAACTTCTAGCAAACCATCCCAATTCACGCATTTACAACACTTTGAGTGGTTTGGTTGAGTTTGATGGCTATTATCTGGAGAGTGAGCCTTGTGTTGCCTGCAGCTCACCTGAGGTCCCATATAGCCGGATGAAGCTGGAAAGTTTGAAGTCAGAAACAAAGTTCACAGACAATCGTATCATTGTGAAATGCACTGGTAGCTACACCATTCAGAGTGTGACCATGAATGTCCATGATGCTCGAAAGTCCAAATCAGTGAAAGTATTGAATCTTTATTACAATAACAGGCCTGTGGCTGATTTGTCAGAGTTGAAAAATAACTGGTCCTTGTGGAAACGGGCAAAGATATGCCATCTAGCCTTCAATCAGACAGAACTGAAGGTGGACTTCCCAATTCCTATAACAGCCTGTAATTTTATGATTGAGTTGGATTCTTTCTATGAAAATCTACAGGCACTATCTCTTGAACCTCTGCAATGTCCACGTTGTAGTCGACCTGTGACTGACAAACATGGAATTTGTAGCAACTGTCATGAGAATGCTTATCAATGCAGGCAGTGCCGTAATATTAATTATGAGAATCTTGACTCTTTTTTGTGCAATGAGTGTGGATATAGTAAATATGGTCGTTTTGAATTCAACTTTATGGCCAAGCCAAGTTTTACTTTTGACCGCATGGAAAATGATGAGGATATGAAAAGAGGTCTGGCTGCAATAGAATCTGAATCAGAAAATGCTCATCGGCGGTATCAACAGCTTTTGGGTTTCAAGAAGCCTTTACTAAAGATTGTCTCGAGCATTGGCGAGAATGAAATGGATTCTCAGCAGAAAGATTCTGTGCAGCAGATGATGGTATCCTTACCTGGGCCTTCCTGCAAGATCAACCGAAAAATTGCTCTTCTTGGTGTTCTCTATGGTGAGAAATGTAAAGCAGCCTTTGATTCTGTGAGTAAAAGTGTTCAGACTCTTCAAGGTCTCCGACGGGTGCTAATGAATTATTTGCATCAGAAGCATTCTGATAATCTTGCTGCAGCCTCTAGATTTGTTGTGTTGAGGTCTCCAAATAGTTGTTATGGCTGTGCTAGTACTTTTGTGACCCAGTGTCTTGAGATACTGCAAGTGCTATCGAAACATCCAAGTTCAAAGAAGCAACTTGTTTCCTCAGGCATCCTGCGCGAGTTGTTTGAGAACAATATACATCAGGGCCCAAAAACAGCCCGTGTTCAAGCCAGGGCAGCACTTTGTGCCTTCTCAGAGGCTGATGTCAATGCTGTGGCAGAATTGAATAGTTTGCTGCTGAAGAAAGTTGTGTATTGTCTTGAACATCATCGCTCAATTGACATAGCTCTGGCAACACGTGAAGAGTTAATGTTGCTTTCGGATGTCTGTTCCTTAGCAGATGAATTCTGGGAGTCAAGATTAAGGATTGTCTTTCAGTTGCTCTTTAAATCAATCAAACTGGGAGCAAAACATCCAGCTATATCTGAGCATGTTATTTTACCTTGCCTGAAGATTATATCTCATGCATGTACTCCTCCGAAGCCTGATGCAGTGGATAAGGAGCCAGTAAATGGAAAACCAGCTTCAGTTCCACATCTGAAAGATGATAACAGCTCGCACGAATCTGGCTCTAGTGGAATTGTGAATGCAAACCGGCCTACTTCAGAGTCACTAGAGAAAAATTGGGATGGTTCTTCGAGGACTCAAGATATCCAGTTAGTAAGCTATTCTGAATGGGAAACAGGAGCATCCTATCTTGATTTTGTGAGGCGACAATATAAAGTTTCTCAGGCAGTCAGAGTTGGCCACAAATCTCGGCCTCAGAGATATGACTATTTGGCCATGAAATATGGCTTGAGATGGAAGCGACGTGCTTGTAAAGCAGCTCAGAGTGAGATAAAATTATTCGAGCTGGGTTCATGGGTTACTGAACTTATACTGAGTGCTTGTTCACAATCTATAAGATCTGAGATGTGCATGTTAGTCAATTTGCTCGGTGGTCAAAGTTCATCCAGACGGTTTCGGTTGCTAAATTTGCTGATGTCTTTGTTACCAGCAACTCTTTCTGCTGGTGAAAATGCAGCGGAATATTTTGAGTTGCTCTTTAGAATGATAGATTCAGAGGATGCTCGTATATTTTTGACTGTTCGAGGATGTTTGAATACCATATGTAAGCTAATGACGAGAGAAGTGAACAATGTCGAATCCTTAGAGAGAAGCCTCCATATTGATATTTCACAAGGTTTTATTCTCCACAAGCTCATAGAGCTCCTTGGCAAATTCTTGGAGGTCCCTAATATCAGATCAAGGTTTATACTTGGCTCTGTGTGTGTCTGTGTGTGTATTTTGTTTTGCTTTCTTTTTCATTTATCTTTGTTCATTATGTTGGATAACAATTTTTTCGCGCTTGTCTGCCAGATTCATGCGGGACCAGTTGTTGTCTGATGTTCTTGAGGCACTCATTGTGATCAGGGGTTTAGTTGTACAAAAGACTAAACTAATAAGTGACTGCAATCGACTTCTTAAAGATCTGCTTGACAGCCTTCTGCTTGAGAGCAATGAAAACAAAAGACAGTTCATCCAGGCGTGTATTGGTGGCTTGCAGAATCATGGAGATGATAGAAAAGGGCGTACTTCTATGGTACATGGTTGATTTATGTATTTAATCCTATAATTTATTTCTATTACAAAATTGTTTTGGGAGTCTAGAGAGCCTTATCTGTTTCCTATTTTCATTATATCTTATGGTCACTCGTAGCATGGTTGGCATTGTGTCTTCTGCTCCTATTCTTGAGCCTTTTTTAAGGGGGGGAAAAAAGGAAAAGAGAAATCTTCTGGTTCTTTGACAATGAGCGGTTTCCTTTAAAGATATTATTATTATTATTCTAAATGACTGCACTAGTTATGGTGTTATGTGATTCCTTTTTAATATATTTTATTTTCATAGAACAACTAACTATGGCACCAATCTATATCTAACGGTACTTTATTGTACTCCACAGTTTATCTTGGAGCAGCTCTGCAATTTGATTTTCCCATCAAAACCAGAGCCTGTATATCTTTTGATACTGAACAAGGCGCATACACAGGAGGAGTTTATTAGGGGCTCAATGACCAAGAATCCTTATTCAAGTGCTGAGATTGGTCCTCTAATGCGTGATGTGAAAAATAAGATTTGCCACCAGTTGGACCTCCTGGGTTTACTAGAGGATGATTATGGCATGGAGTTGCTGGTCGCAGGAAACATCATTTCTCTTGACTTGAGCATTGCTCAAGTGTATGAGCAGGTTTGGAAGAAATCAAATAGTCAGACTTCAACTCCATCCACTGGATCAGCATTTTTGTCTGTTAATGCTGCCACAACCACAAGAGATTGTCCTCCAATGACAGTGACCTACCGGCTTCAGGTTCCCTTTACAATCTTTATTGGTTTGTTATTCAGGAGTTCTCCTCGTAATCTTATTGACTGGTTTATAATGAGAACTTTCTAATTTGGTGCAATACCTGTTTTTATAACGAGTTCATCAACTTTTACCTTTCTAATTTAATATGCTGTGTCCTTCAAATTGCAGGGATTGGATGGTGAAGCTACAGAGCCCATGATCAAAGAGTTGGATGAAGATAGAGAGGAATCTCAAGATCCTGAGGTTGAATTCGCGATAACCGGTGCTGTACGCGAATGTGGGGGTCTAGAAATTCTCTTAAGCATGGTTCAGGTGAGCCAGGTTTTTCAGAGTTGAGCTGTCCCACCAATTCTTTTCATTTAGTTGTGTCCAATGGGTAGTTTTATCATTCCATTCTCTTCTCTTCTCATTTGAAAGAGGTGCTTGCATACTTTTATTATTCATCTCTTTCTGGCGCTATTTCTTAATCATCTATAGTTACAATTTCTGGAATGTTTCTAATAGTGAATTTTACGAACAGCGTCTAAGAGATGATCTGAAGTCGAACCAAGAGCAGTTGGTTGCTGTGCTAAATCTGTTAATGCTTTGTTGCAAAACAAGGGAAAACAGAAGAGCATTACTAAGCCTGGGAGCTTTAGGTTTACTCCTCGAAACTGCAAGGCGTGCTTTCTCTGTGGATGCTATGGAACCCGCTGAGGGCATTCTGTTAATTGTGGAGAGTCTTACGCTGGAAGCAAACGAGAGTGACAACATCAGTGTTACACCAGGAGCACTTACAGTCTCTAGTGAAGATGCTGGTAGCAGTGAACAGGCTAAGAAAATTGTTCTAATGTTCCTCGAACGGTTGTCTCATCCTTCTGGGCTTAAGAAGTCAAACAAACAGCAGAGAAATACAGAGATGGTTGCAAGAATCCTGCCATACTTGACTTACGGAGAACCTGCGGCCATGGAAGTCCTCATCCAGCACTTTAACCCTTACTTGCAGAATTGGAGTGAATTTGATCAGTTACAAAACCAATTTGAAGACAATCCTAAGGACGAAAAGATTGCTCAACAAGCCGCCAAACAGAAATTTGCGCTTGAGAATTTTATAAGGGTTTCAGAGTCTCTGAAAACTAGTGCTTGTGGGGAGAGATTGAAAGATATTATATTGGAGAAAGAGATTACTAGAGTAGCTGTGAGACACTTGAAGGCGTGTTTTGCATGCACAGAGCAGCCTGGCTTCAAATCAACTGCAGAATGGGCAGCTGGATTGAAATTGCCTTCTGTTCCCCTTATACTGTCTATGCTGAGGGGACTGTCAATGGGCCACCTGGCCACCCAGAAGTGTATTGATGAAGAAGGGATTTTACCTTTGCTCCATGCTTTAGAGAGTGTTGCAGGTGAAAATGAGATAGGAGCAAAGGCTGAAAACTTGTTGGACACCCTTACTGACAAGGAAGGAACAGACAACGGATTCTTTGCAGAAAAAGTTCACCAACTACGACATGCAACACGTGATGAGATGAGGCGTCGAGCCCTGAAGAAAAGAGAACAGTTGCTCCAGGTAATTATTTTAACTTCTCTTGATACTGATAATGTTGTCATCAAGAATTGTGAATATTTATCTTCTCTACTACTTTCATGGTGCTCTTAGGATATTTTTTGACTCAGTTACTCGAATTTAAACTCC
>JAUEKW010103238.1:0-12339 GCA_032274785.1 Ajuga reptans
CCAATCATTAATCAACAACCTCTTACAAACATCACATCTCCTTTTACAATTAAATATAATTTCTCAACCCACAAACCATTCCTCAGCTACCCAAACAAACACAACATTTTACCTCCCTCAGCTACTTTGCTCAGCAGGTTTGCCTCAGTAAACAGTGCCTCAGCGGCCTTCAGTCCCAAGCAAACACAGCCTAAAAGTTTATCACGGGGTTATTTCTTAAATCTTCATAAACAGGAGAGATTAGTCTTCACTAGTCACAGGTATCGAAGAAGCTAGTTCGACCAATGTCCCCTGTCACCCACTGAGATAATAGCTGGATCAGAAATGAGGTGATCCTTCAAAATCTCATTGTTAGGGGAAAAGACGGGTCAGGGGCAGCAGTAGAAGGCCGAGAAGAGCTCTGATCAGCCCTAACATTTTCTGGTGCAGTTTTGCTATTGTTAGGAACATATGCCGGTCCCTTTTCCTTTACTATCTGGAGCTGTGGGACCTGTGCTTTTCTCCCTCAAATGACGGTTTGGTGATTTGAGTGAGAAATGCATAGGTCTCCAACTCCAAAGAATAAAGGAAAGGGAACGGCGTCTGTTCCTAACAATAGCTAAACTGCACCGCAAAATGTGACTATCGATCTCTTCTCAGCCTTCTACTCCTGACCCTGTCTTGTCTTTTCCCCCTACCAATGAGATTTTGCAGGATTCCTCATTGCTTATCCAGCTATTATCTCAGTGGGTAACACTGGGACTGACACACTACCTTGTTTGATACCTGTGACTAATAAGACTAATCTCTTTTCTGTTTTTATTAAAGCTAATTTCTTCTAATTTTCTTGTCATATCCTTAATGCTTCGGTATCTATTTCTACCCTTTTAATTCAAAATATAATGCAAGTTATGTTAGTGGCCATTTGTGAGAATGAATTTGCTCTCTTGCAGGTAAAGTGCTGGCAAGTTCGTCGTCAAATAAAAGCTCCTCAAGCGGCAGGGACAATTCATACTGATTTTGAAAGAGGTTTTATATGTGCTGAGGTATGCTGCCTTTTCCACTTACTACTATATATATATCATATTACTGCTAGGGCTGTGTACGTACCTAGCCGAACTTTTGGTTGTTTGTGTAGTGTTCACTAATTTTGGATGTGTTTGAGCTCTATTCATTTATTAACCGAGCTAAAAAATTTGCATAACTAAATGAACGAACATAAATGAAGAACACGTTTGTTCACGCGCCGTGCACCGAAAGCTCTATTCGTTTACCGCCCTACATAGGTGAAATGAAACCATAAACGCCACATACTGTGAAAACATATTTCTTTGTTCCCTTTTTTTCTGTAAGATATTTTAAAAAATTTAATTAGATATAATCTTATACGAAGGAAGTAACTCTCAATTTGATTTTAATATAGGGTAATATGAACAAAATAATTATTACGTAACATAAAAATTGCATTGTTGCGGTTGTTGTTGGTATTATTGTTATTATTATTGAACAAGCTTGTTCGTGAGCTATTAGTAGATGAGGTTGTAATGTTCAAGCTGAGATACTAGAATTCATTGTGAGAAATTTGTCTCGTTCCTCTAAGTCTATTCCCTGGAATAGTGTATATACCTCCCTCATATGCCGGTTTGATTTGACACGGCTGGATTGGGCCGATTCCGAGTCCCGCTGCCTCTAAAATTTGTTGTTTGGAAGCTGGCCCCACCTGATGGCAGCCCCGATTAGCAAACACAGCCTTGCCATGTTCTGGACCGAGCCCAAACCCTCCTGTCCACTTTCGGGGTTCGCTGCTTATATACGTTCTGTTGGTTTATTCTTCCTCAATGTCTCTTGCGAAATGCAAGGTATTGAAATTCCACTAATCCTTCAATGGAAGCTTGACTCGGATTTCCTCGCGAAGGTCATTCAGAAGGAGCCCTAAGCGTTGAGATTCAGTTATGCATAGGAGAAAGGTTGCTGGGGGTTACAAATTCGTCAATATAGTTGTCCACTGTTCCAATTTGTTTGGTTGCAGCCACAACTTTGAAAGGGTTGTTGGCCAAGCAATTCATACATCAATTGGTTCTAAGACATGCGAGAATCGATCAAGTGACCATCGAACCCAGTGCAAAGGAACTCCGTACGTACAAACTAGGGCTAGATCATCCTCCTTTAAGTCTTCCCTTGTTCTGTCATTTGTGGATTGGAAAATATTTTTATGTTCTCATGATCGATGCAATGGGATCACTTCTGCAAAAAGTGGGGAGTTTGACCTGTTTGGCAGTGAATTCGAACTCACTGATGTGCTGCGTGCGATTAGGCAATGGATCGTTGGTCGGAGACCCACGGCTCCCTTCCCCGAGATTTGTGATTGGAGAGGCTCCTTCAATTCCTGCAATTGATTTGCCTTTTTGGTTTGGGAGAAAGCGGGGAAGGCGGACAAGTCGTACAATTTAATAGGGTAAAAGAGCTGGAAAATAAAGAAAAATGACAATTAATGAATTTGGATGGGAGAAAAGAAACACCAGGAATAATCCCATCAGATGAAGTTGCCCAAGCTAGAGGCCGATACAGAGACTCTACTTTCTGGATGATGCTAATGTTCATGTCAACACCCCTGTTTATAACTTAGTATCCCTAAATATTAGGCCAAATAAGAGGGTAATTATTCCCAAAATTAGCTTCCTCAAATCCCCAAATCAGGCTTTTATATGCAAGTAATATTCTGGTAATTTATTCCCAGATAATTTGTTCGAGAGCTATTAATAAACAAGCCTGTAACGTTCAAGCTTTGTTCGTTTATTAACCGAGCTCAAAAATTTGTTCGTTAAACCAAACGAACGAACATAACAGGACGCTAACTGTGCTTGTTCAAGAGTTGTTCACCGATCTTTGCAGTGTTAATCACTGCAAAATAGTTTATGCTCTTTTTCATCAATGATTTTAGATTTATGTTTGTCTTGATACCATCTTTTCCTTTTTCTCTTTGCCTTTTCCCGTTCACAAGTTTCATGTCGAGTCGCGCTATTTAGCACCTATCAGGTGGCAGATCAACCAAAAGTCTCTTTCTGCCTCTTTTGGTTGTTATGTTAAGCCAACTTTTGACGAATTCATTTTGGCATTCTGCTTGTTCTGGTCTCATAAGAATTGATTCTGGATTTGATTTTTGCTAATTTAATTTATAGTATACTCATTATCATGCTCTGGTTCCAGCTCATTGTTTATGACTTCTATTATATATTGTACGCATTATTGATCCTTTTCGTGGGAGCCATCTTAATTTGTGACCCCCTGAACGGGATTTGGTTATCAAAAGGATTAATACTACTGATTTTGGTTTGCATGAAAGTGTTGGTTCGCCTATTTTTACGTTTAATTAATAACAACCTCATAACCGCCAAAAAAACTGCAAAATCCTTTGTACTTAGACTTGATCCTGGGATGCATTTCAGGTTATGAAATTTGAAGATCTAAAGGAACTTGGGAGTGAGTCTGCTGTAAAGGTATGATTCTTGCTGAAATATAGTGACATCTGTGCTCGGCTGCTGTTTTTCTGGCGTTTCTTGTTTTTACACTTGTAAATTTCAGAATGTGTGAATGAACATAAATTCTTCGCTTGTGCTTGCACAGGCCTCTGGGAAGTATCGGCAAGAGGGGAAGACATATGTTGTCCAGGATGGAGACATTATTTTCTTCAAATTTAATGTCTCTGGTGGTGGGAAGAAGTGAGACTTTTCGCCCCCTTGCTATTTTCCGAATCCAATTTTTGTGGTTGATGGAAAATTTGGAACAATTATTACTGTAACTTTAAGTTGTTGCTTGGGAGTTTATTTATCTGACGACGTTTGTATAAATTTTGGGATCTTGATCAGAATATTTAACAAATATCGTTGTTGGAATTTGCTTGATTTTGTTCATCGGCTTTGAACAAGTTACACATGTTCATCACGAAACTTTAGATTTGCCGGTCGTTTGAATTCACGTGGGAGTGACATGTAAGTGCACTTGACCTCTTATTCTCTTGTATAAGTTTAGCATTGCAGACAATTTGGTGATAGATAACTACTCTGCGGTCAAGTGATCTATATGTTCAGATTGTCTGAAATTTCATGTGAAAATGCATTTTTTAGCCAGTGAATTTCATGTTTTGTTTTATTGAGCTGTCATATATCTTCTTCTTTTTTTTCTCAAAACTTTTCATATAACATTGTTCAATTTAATTTTTTCCCATCACTAGTATATGATTGTTTGACCGACTTTCGAACTCTGCAGTGTCTAATGTTGTTTGTTATTGTTGTTATGTCTAAGCAGTGAGATATCTGCAATAGGCTATAAATGAGAATTTAGATAGTTGCAATAAATGGGGGGAGTGCTGATTCTTACACAAGGAATAAATGAAATGTTGTTTCCAATTGCCTAGTTCTTGGGTTACAATCTTGGTTCTTCAATAATTGTCCCATGCAGTCTTACTAGTCCCTTAAGACTGTCGTATGTAAGTTGTTGAACATCTGATCCCTCAATAATTGCTGTATTTAAATCGCGGGATGTGTCTCTCTGCATGATATGTCTTCCTAATACATATTCAAACAAAAAGCCACCAGTATTGTTTTATTCTCCCTTTTGCTTAGTGGTATGAATCACGTCCCATTCCCATCTTTGCTCTGGTAATTTTGGGGTACACTAGAATTGAATTTCTAATCGGGATGCCATTTATAAACAATTTGTCTAGAAAATTGTAATTGAGATTGAGCCCCCATCACTACATCTTCTCATTACAGTCTCACCTACTTCACCTCTTATGAATTTGATGTGGTCCAGACCAGTTTGTGTGATGTGAAAGGCCAACTCATCAATAAATCAACTTCTGCACATCGAGGGTTGCCCCCAGCCGATTGACGTTGGGGGCAACGTGGTGATGTTTGACATGGGTAAGGTTGGGGCCATTATTTAGTTGGGGTAGGTTGGCAGTTGCGTGTTTTTTAAATTTTCTCTCAATTTGAAATTGAAAAAACAGGTTTCTCTTCATTCTCCCTCTATTCACTCCCAACTTATTTACCTCAACCTTTCCCAGCCGCAATCAAAGTAGGTGCATTGATTAAAAAAATAATTTAATATCATCATTATTGCTATGTGAACCTATCAATAAAATGTGATTAAAATATAGTAAATAACACAGGTCTCGTATGCTATTTTAGAGTGTATTTTCTAGTACATATATTACTGCTTTCTTCTTCTCTAAACCTTAAAAATATAAAAAATTATCCCCAAATCAAGATCACTTTTGCTTATTTTTTTTGTTCAACTACAAAAATTTTAAGTCTTTATAACATTAATATACAAGCATCACTCAACTAATAATTCGGAAGGATGGCCCTTCACTCCATGGGACCGTATACAACTGGGATACCATTTTTAATATTTTGCCCTCGAGAAAGGGGCGTTACTGGGTCTCATATTTTACATGTCACCCACCCTATATTTAGGGCGATAAATCGTGCGGGCTCATTACCATTATCGTTCAATAATAACATAATTTGATAATAAATATCCAGGTAAGATTCGATATAAACATTTCATATCTAAAACGTCTACCCAGAAACCACCACTAATTACTAATAACTCGATGAATGAGTGTTGTATGTGATTGTAAGACGGAGTATGACGGGACATATTTTTGCAGAAAAAATTGGTACTTTTACAAATAAAAGTGATACTTTTGCATACAAAAGTAATACTTTTACAAATAAAGGTAATATTTTCGGTACAAAAAATGATACTCTTTTTATCCAAGAAAAGTAGTATTTTTATTACAAAAAAGTAATACTTTTTTTCTCGTCACACAATCATCACACCGTATGACCGATACACAAGTTTTTGTCGATGGTCGTGTTGTCATATGGGATCATAGTCCAACTTTTCATCCCTACCCACACATGCAAACTATTGGCAAAAGAGGACTTTAAACAATCTCAGAACTGGATTTAGTGAATCGTCTTTACGTCCACCAAGATTCATTCCCCTGCTTTTTGGCGGGTAAACAGACAAAATTACACACCGCTATTCCATTTTCATCTCTCACCAAATCTCTTTCTTCAAATGTACAAATTGTTGTTTCTTCTGCTGTCCTATACATATAAATCAGTATAGTAGCAAACCAAATCCGAAATTCTAAAGAATAATTATGGATCACATGTCTCCGAAAGCGATGGCTCTACTACGTACAGTGTGGGCGTGAGAGAGAGAGAGAGAGAGTGAGTGAGGAGAGAGAAAATCAGGTTTGTATAGCAAAAGTTGGTGATTCGCTTTTCTTAGTGCATTACTTTTACTCATAGTGTTGTTGAACTTATTCATTTTTGCTACAAAGCTTGAAGCTGTTAAAAATGGCTTACACTGGGCTGTATATTTTCTATGTTATGTTTTCTGTGAAGGAGTTTGTTAATGCATTTGCTTGTAGAATGTAGCATTTTCTGTTGGAATTGGCTGCATTTGTTGCCCCTTCAATGCTGTTAAATTTTCATTAAATTTCAGTTGTGTTTGTGGTAACATTATTGCTTAGGGTTAGTTAAGATGAGGATATTTAGGCCTTTTCTAGTTTGTCTTTGTTTTGTCTTGGCTTTGGGGCAACTCCCTTCTAAGGACATTTTAGCACTGCTTGAATTCAAGAAAGGAATCAAGCATGACCCTACGGGTTTCGTGCTCGATTCCTGGAATGATCATTCGATTAATTCGAATACTTGTCCTTCATCTTGGAACGGAATCGTGTGTAGTACTGGTAGAGTTGTGGGAATTGTTCTTAACAACCTAGGCTTGTCTATAGATCTTGATTTGAGTGTATTCGCAAACCTTACAATGCTTGTCAAACTCTCACTTTCAAACAATTCCATTTCCGGTAAATTACCGGAAAATGTTAGCTTCTTCAAGAGACTAGAATACCTAGATATTTCGAATAACATGTTTTCCTCATTGTTGCCATTGGATATCGGTAAACTAGCCCGGTTACAGAATCTTTCATTGGCTGGAAACAACTTTTCGGGCCCAATCCCAGACACGGTCTCTGGACTCGCCTCTATCCGTTCATTGGACCTGAGCCGCAACTCTCTTTCTGGTCCAATACCGGTGTCTTTAACACGACTAGAAGGCTTAGTTTATGTTAATCTTTCGTTAAACACCTTCACAAAAAGCATACCAAAAGGGTTTGAGCTGATGGCACAGCTTGATGTTCTTGATTTGCATGGCAATATGCTTGATGGGAAACTTGATCCGGAATTGTTTCTGCTTACCACAGCAAGTTATGTTGATCTTAGTGGTAATCTGCTTGTAAGTTCTGGTAAAGAGCAGCAGAAGTTTCTGGAAGGTATTGCACCATCTGTAAAGTATTTAAATCTCAGCTATAACCAGATAACTGGATCACTTGTTGGAGGGGCTCGTTTTTTTGGGAGCTTAAAGGTTTTGGATTTGAGCTACAATCAGCTATCTGGGGAATTACCTGGTTTTAGTTTTGTATATGATCTTCAAGTGCTTAAACTTGGTAATAACAGGTTTGCTGGTTCAATTCCGAATGATCTTCTGAAAGGAGACTCTTTGGTTCTAACTGAGTTGGACTTAAGTGGCAACAACGTCTCAGGTACTTGCTGACAACCTATATTCGCTTTCTCCGTGTTCAGTCTTTTGAACTGTGGGGTTGACTGAAGAGAGTGTAATTTGTGACAAATACCAGAAATTCATATTTTATACTTTTTCTTGGTAGATTTGATTGTTAGGGTAACTGATTTTTGTTGATGGTTAATATCATTTGCCACCCTAGCTATCTCTGTTTAACAACTTCAGCAGAAGCCGCTGATGTCTTTTTAACCAGAATCCAAGTGAAACGACCAATATACTCCTAGGATTCTTGTTGAAAAAGTTGCCAGCAGGTTGCAAAGTGCAGAAGACACATCGTTTAAGTTGCAAAACACAAAAGAAAAAGAGTGCAAAAGCATCCGTAGTTCGATAGCAAAATGAAATCGAACCTTTTGTTGAAAGCTTCGGTGTTTGTTTGATAACTGACACATATACTTTACTTTACAGGACCCATAAGTATGATCACATCAACAACATTGCACATTCTCAATCTTTCTTCAAATGCCCTCACCGGTGAACTTCCATTGTTAACTGGAAGCTGTGCTGTGATCGACCTCTCAAACAACCAATTAGAAGGAGATTTGACAAGGCTAAGCAAATGGGGAAACATAGTTTTTCTTGATCTCAGCCAAAATCGGTTAACAGGGCCTGTTCCAGAGGTAACGGCTCAATTTCTACGTTTGAGTCATCTCAACATTTCCCACAATTCACTAAAAGGTTCTCTTCCAATAGTGATCACATTGTTCCCAAAACTCACGTCTCTTGATATCAGCTTCAATGAATTGGATGGACCTCTTTTAACCGATCTTTTACAATCATCAACTCTCGCAGAACTCCATTTACATAACAATAAACTCTCTGGCAGTATCAAATTTTCACTTGCCTCTAGTGATTTTTCGAATCTTCAAGTGCTCGATATTGGAGATAACAATTTCACTGGCTCTTTGCCTGCTTCCATTTGTAATCTCAGTGTTCTAAACTCGTTAGATATCTCACGAAATCATTTCACCGGTCCACTTCCTAATAACTTATCCACCAATCTCCTAAGCTTTAATGCATCATATAATGACCTTTCTGGTGTTGTCCCGATTAATTTGAGAAAGTTCCCTTTATCTTCCTTCTACCCCGGTAATTCACAGCTGCAGTTCCCTAATCCTACTACTGGCTCTAACAGCGTCCCATCAAAAAATTCAAGCAAGAAAAGATCAGCAAGTATAACCACAATCATAATAATAGTTTCTTGTGTGGTTGCTTTTATCATCTTGATCCTTCTTGCTGTTTTTATATACTACACGTGCACATCAAAAAGGCGTTTGCTAGATATAACAATTAAAGATGCTAGCGGTGAAGCTTCCACTTCTAGCTTTAATGGAAGAGATCCCACTGGTGGCTCCATCGTACCATCACAAAAAGGATCAGTATCAGAAACCATTAGTCCAGATGAGAAAACGGGAGCAGTAACAGGCTTCTCCCCTTCAAACTTATCATGGTCACCTGAATCCGGTGATTCATATACAGCAGAAAGCCTATCAAGATTGGAAGCGAGGTCCCCTGATCAACTGGCTGGTGAGCTAAACTTTCTTGATGATTCGGTTTCTTTTACAGCGGAGGAACTGTCGCGTGCCCCAGCGGAAGTCCTTGGACGGAGCAGCCATGGAACATCCTACAAAGCAACCTTGGAAAATGGGATGTTATTGACTGTGAAGTGGTTGAGGGAGGGAGTGGCGAAGCAGAAGAAAGAATTTGGTAAAGAAGCTAAGAAGTTTGCGAATATCAGACATCCAAATGTGGTCGGGTTGAGAGGATACTACTGGGGACCAACACAACATGAAAAGCTCGTTCTTTCGGACTACATATCTCCTGGAAATCTTGCGAGTTTTCTGTACGGTAATAATCGTTTTCTTTTTTTGCGGGACAAATTCTGAATTGCTCAATCATTTTCATGACATCATGTATGATCACAATGCATTTTGAGGAACTACAATATGCTGTTTAAAAGTCTGATTGTCATTGTGTGGAGGGGGTCGGGTGGGTGGCTGGTCGCCCCCCTTGGATTTTCTAAAAAATTATTTTTATATGCAATCGTAGTCGATATTTTTCTTTAAGAATTTTAATATATGAGAATTCGCCCCTCTTTCTTTTTCAAAATTCACTCCCCCCCTAATTGGTAAAATTATGGCCCCTACTTTCTGTATAGTTTAGAAAAATTTGCCCTCCTTGAATGACAATCCTGGATCCGTCTCTGTATGAGATGTTCATGGACTTCGACTATGAAATGACAATGACTTTGTATTATTGGAACCTTATTAGCTCTTCTGTTCGTTTTAGATCTTTACGTTGTCTAACCCTGCTTTTTGAACTCGTTTCTAAATAAAATAGAAACGACATTGTTTATGTTGTTATTTACACCTTTCTGCCTAAATTTCATGATATGATTCATATAAGAAAAAAGTCGTTCTAAAGAACATAATAGCGAGATATGATCTACATAGTGGCATAACTGCATTTTTCATATGTTGTTTTTAACAAGTGCACTGCTAGCAGATCGGCCTGGCAGAAAAGCACCTCCCTTAACCTGCAGTCAGCGGCTCAAGATAGCAGTCGACGTTGCACGTGGCTTGAACTACCTCCACTTCGACCGAGCTCTCCCTCACGGAAACCTCAAAGCAACCAATATACTACTAGACGGGCCCGATCTCAATGCTCGAGTAGCCGACTACTGTCTTCACCGCCTCATGACACGATCAGGGACCACCGAACAGATTCTCGACGCTGGAGTTTTGGGCTACCGAGCACCTGAGCTAGCTTCGTCTAAGAAGCCCGTACCCTCATTCAAGTCTGATGTTTACGCATTTGGGGTGATTCTGCTGGAACTGATCACTGGAAAATGTGCCGGAGATGTAGTTTCTGGCGAAGATGGAGGAGTTGATCTGACAGACTGGGTTCGTCTGAGGGTGGCTCAGGGCCGGGGATCGGATTGTTTCGATTCTACATTGAGAGTTGCATCAGCGGATAAAGGGATGAAAGAGGTTCTTGGTATAGCTCTTCGATGTATACGGTCTGTATCCGAGAGGCCCGGTATCAAGACCGTATACGAGGATCTGTCCTCGATTTAGTTTGTTGATATGTTCTTCAGTGTAAATGGGATTCAAATAGGTTGTTAATGTATGTCTGATATGATGTTACGTTGTGGCATTTATTCACTTATTATACAAGCTTCTGATGAATTGCGATGACTGATAAATTTCTCTTTTTTATAACATATTATTAAATAAAATCATTTACAAAAAAAAAAAAAAAAAGATTTTTATAGCTTTGGTTATTGCTTGATTGATAAAATTCACAAATCGACTTTAGCTAAGAGACAATGTTGCCTATTTGATGACAATGGTGAAACATGTTTTAGTGGCTTCAATCTATATTTATTTTGTTCTTCATTTTGGGATATGTTAGAGAACGATTACAATGAACTGATTCAAATGAAACATTTTTCAGAGGTTCGTCTTTTTAAATTAGATTTTCTTTTGGCAGTGGTACATGAGTATTTCTTAGGATAGGAGACACTTATAAACGTGTAGCCCTATATTGTTTTTAGATTCCTAATTAATTAAAAACAATAATGTCTTACGATTAGATTTAATCATAAAAGAATCTCATTTTCATTTATTTATATGTTAGAAAAATTTGTGATAATAACTATAACTAAAAGTCATAATTGAAATTCAAAATTGGTCAGCGTGTATTAAAATCAAGAGTATGTCTCATGTGCACTTGGTGCACAATAATTCTTATTGTGCACCTGCCATGGCCCACCAAAAAAAAAGTCAAACTAATTAAAATAAAAATGAAAATTTAATTTAATTAATTACTGTAGTAGTAAAAAAAAAGAAACCCTAAAGTAAAAAAACTAATTACTGTAGATCTTCCCTAAGCTCACGATCCCTTCTTCTCTGACCTAGGCAATCCAAGCTCTCTGCCGGCGCCGTCGCCGGCATTCGAATTCGACAGCCCCGCCGTGGTTGCTCCTCTTTCAGCGCTGCCATCCGAAGTGGCTGCGCCGCCGCTACTTCAGGCCGTCGAAAAATAGGTAAATCGAACAGCAGCAACAGGAATCTTGCTTTTCCTCCATTGACATACGAAAATCGAAGCAGCAGCAACAGAAATATAGAATCGAAGCAGCAACAACAGTAATCCGAATCGAAGATCGAAGCAGTAACAATAACTATTCGGCGCAAATTCGAATCAAGCTGGATCATCTGGAGTTAGATCTGCTGGAGTAGCTACTTACCTTACGGGTGTCCGAAGAAGTCTGTTGGTACAGATGTCATATGAGATGTGAAAGCGATTTCCGACTGAAAGACTACTAGTTGACTAAGAAGTAGAGCCGACTGTAACATCCGACCAGAGAGTTCCATCATGTAGCTGGGAAAGCAAAGAATGGAATGTCTGTTCTGTAACAAGCTTGATTTGATTATTCTTTTTCAAGAGCAAGCCATAAGGACTCTGTAGATCGCGAGAATGCATGTTCTGATGCTTGCATGGGTGAGAATCTGCTTCCAACAAATTTTCACAGAAGGGAGGTTAGCGGGATCCCTTATCTGAGGAAAGAAAAGAAGCTAGACCATGAAAATGAGTGGAACAGTGTATTATAAGGCATAAAACAATCTCTTACTATAAGGCATAAAACAGTGTACTATAAGGCATAAAACAATCTCTTACTATAAGGCATAAAACAGTGTACTATAA